>QLOH01001157.1:0-103508 GCA_026901365.1 Sesbania bispinosa | reverse complement strand
ATCTTTGTTATTTCAGTTTAAGCTAATCAAGGGGACTGAATATTTATTCTAATATTTTAAAAGGGAGAAACCTAATTTAGAACCATTTTAAACCGTCTGAAAAGAACTTCAGACAGCCATCTGAAAAACTTCAGACAACCTCAAACAACCTGTCTGAAAGTCTGTTTTGTCAATCTGTTTTCGAAAAGCTTTCGAAAATATTAGAAACACTATTCAACCCCCTTCTAGTGTTTCCCTGTGTTCCTACAAAGATGTTGTTTCAACTAGCGACCACTAGAAACTTTTACACATGACTTGTTTGGTCCTATTAGAACAGAAAGTCTTAGTGGCAAGAAATATGGTTTGGTGATGTGTTGATGACTATTCTAGATTCACATGGGGATATTCCTTAGAAACAAGGATGAGACTTTTAAGAATTTCACAGTATTCTGTAAGAAGGTACAGAATGAAAAAGGATTCTGCATTTCTGTCATAAGAAGTGATCATGGTGAAGAGTTTGAGAATGCAAACTTTCAAATGTTCTGTGATGAGAATGGGATCTCACACAATTCTCTGTGGCTAGAACACCTCAACAAAAGGGGTTGTTGGAGAGAAAGAACAGAAGTTGCAAGAGATGGCAAAACCATGCTCAACTCAAGCAGTTACCAAGAACCTTTTGGGCAGAGAAGCTGTTAGCACAGCTTGTTACCTTCAAACAGAATATTGGTAAGACCAATTCTGAAAAAGGATCCAGTGAATTGTGGAAAGGAGAAAAACCCAACATATCATATTTCCACACCTTTGGATGTGAGTGTTTTATACTCAACACCAAGGATGATCTTGGAAAGTTTGATGCAAAGTCAGACAATGGATTTTTAATGGATATCTGAAACATCTAAAGCCTATAGAGGTATAATTCTATAACTTTAACTGTGGAGGAAACTATTCATGCAAAATTCAATGATAACAAAGAGACTGATAGAGAACTATCAGATCTAGAGGATGATTTTGCAGGAATGGAGTTGAATGATCACAGCAGTCAGAAGGTTGAGCAGCTGTCTGAAGTTCCTACTGTTCCTAAACCACTTCAGACAAATGTTGAGTCTCAGACAGACTTGATACCTCCTCAAAGACATGATGGAGATACAAGTCACATCATCCTAAAGAGCAAATCATTGGCAGTACTTCAAAAGGAGTTAAGACAAGATCAAAATTCAAGAATCTGAATTCACTTGCCCTCTTGTCTGAAATTGAGCCAAAGAGCATTGATGATGAAACTCTGCATGATGAAGGGTGGATCCTAGCCATGCAAGAAGAGCTGATTCAGTTTGCTAGGAGTGATGTCTGGACCCTTGTTCCTAAACCCCATGGGAAAACAATTATTGGAACGAAATGGGTGTTCAGAAACAAGTTGTCTGAAGAAGGAAAGGTAGTCAGAAACAAGGCAAGATTAGTTGCTCAAGGCTACAACCAGCAAGAAGGTATTGACTTCACTGAAACCTTTGCTCCAGTAGCCAGGTTAGAAGCTATCGAATTCTTTTATCTTATGTTGTAAATAATGGCATCAAGCTATATCAAATGGATGTTAAAAGTGCCTTCCTCAATGGTCTCATTGAAGAAGAAGTTTTGTTAGACAACCTCCTGGTTTTGAAGATGTGGCTTTTCCTGAACATGTTTTTAAACTTAAAAAAGCTCTCTATGGTCTAAAACAAGCCCAAGAGCTTGGTATGAAAGATTGAGTAGTTTTCTTATAAACAATGGTTTTGAAAGAGGAAAAGTAACACAACTCTGTTTAGAAAACAGTCTAACAAAGATCTTATACTTGTCCAGATATATGTTGATGACATTATCTTGGTTCAACAAATCTTCTTTTGTGCAAAGAGTTTTTAGAGTTAATGCAATCTGAGTTTGAAATGAGCTTAATGGGTGAACTAAAAGTTTTCCTAGGACTTCAGATTAAGCAAGATTCTGATTGTATATGGATCCATCAAGAAAAATATACAAAGGAAATGCTTAAGAAGTTCAACTTGAATGATTTGCAAACCCATGACAACTCCAATGCACCCTTCTGCATCTTTAAATAAAGATGAGAATGAAGAACCAGTGAATCAAACCTTGTATAGACGAATGATTGGTTCATTATTGTATCTAACAGCAAGCAGGCCTGACATTATGTTCAGTGTATGCCTCTGTGCTAGATTCCAATCTGATCCAACAATTACTCACTACAAATCTGTAAAAAGAATTTTTAGATATCTTAAAGGTACTACTAATCTTGGTCTGTGCTATAAGAAAAGTAAGAATTGCAGGTTAGTAGGATACTGTGATGCTGATTTTGCCGGAGACAGAGTTGAAAGAAAAAGCACCAGTGGTGGATGTCACTTCTTGGAGAAAATATGATCAGCTGGTCAAGCAAAAGGCAAAGCACAATTGCATTATCAACAGCTGAAGCAGAATACACCTCAGCAGCCTGTTGTTGTTCACAACTGTTATGGGGTGAAGTATCAGCTTGAAGATTTCAATATTTCAATATTGTTTATACCTGTGTTGTGTGATACTAGTGCTATTAATTTGTCTAAGAATCCCGTTCAACATTCTAGGGCAAAGCATATAGAAATCAAACATCATTTCATTAGAGACTATGTTCAGAAAGGTGTTTTTGATATTCAGTTTATTGATACAGAGCATCAATGGGCTGACATATTCACAAAACCTCTTACTGAAGATAGATTTAAGACCATCACAGATAAATTGAACATTCATACATTTTGAGTGTGTATGAAAATTGACTTGTCTGAAATTCCAGCTTGTCTGAAACAAGTGACTTGTCTGAAATTTGGGTTGTCTGAAATCAATATGGATGTCTGAAATTTTTCACTTGTCTGAGATGAACAAATGACGTGGCAACAAGGGATGATTTAATCTTTTTGTCTCTTCCACTTCGCACGATTCCGTATGTCTGCGCAGCCAGTACATGCATCATTATCTCAGAGGTCTATAAGTACAGAATGTAGTGGGTCTGAGTAACGCTACCATACTCCTCTCTATTCTCAGAACCCGTGCTATTCTTCATCTTCAAGAAAACATTTTTCTCTCAAAGTTCTTTCAACCTTCATCAATGGGCACCTAAGAAGTCTGGAGCTGATAATATTGTGAAGACCAAAGGTGTTTACCTTGAAGACCTTGAAAGCACTGGGAATGGACTTATATGCAGAATTTCAAGCAGCTGGGTGGCTTGAATACTTCAATCACAATCGTTCTCAGTGGGCATGAGCAAAGTATTTGGATTTCTGGTCTTCAAGCTAGAGGTATTCCTAATTCTCAAGGCATCTACACCAACATTAAGGCCTCTGTGCTTGGTACTCCTATTTTCATTGATGAAGACAATCTTGGCCATTGTATGTGGGTGTCAAGACTGAAGGTGTTGTGTTCACACCTGGTTGGGAATCAAGAAATGGTGGTCAGACGCATTTCACAGAATTTCTCCCCTATGGTACTCCCAAACCAAAGAGCTTGGATGTTGTTTACATGTCAAACAAAGCTAGGGTTTGCATGCTATTCTAGGGAACTCTGTAATCCCTAAGAAAAGTAGCAGAAACCATTTGTCTGAATTGGAAAGGTTCTGCCTTTGAAGAAGCAGAAAATCAACCTTCCCAACATATCATGTACCACTTGCAAGGAAGCGTCTGAGAGACTCTGCTGGGAGCTTTCCTCACAACACCATCATCATCACCAGGTGTGTGCTGCACTTCAAGGTTCCTGTTAATAGCTCTTTGATCATCATTCAATTCCTATGTTTGGTGAATCAAACCTGAAGAGCATGAAGGTAAAGCTAACTCCAAGACCTCCCTCACCTACCTTGAAGGAGAGCCTGCTAATGGAGAAAGCTCAAAGAAGGGATACAACAATGCAGATTCTGGAGAAGGAACTCATGGGTGATATCAGAAGGCATGAGTTCAAAGCCCTCCAAGAGCCCTCTCCTCAATCCAAATGGCAAAAGCTTCCTGTGAGAAGCTCTGCTAAGGTAGCCTCTGCATCTGTGCAGACTCAGGTGTCTGAACCTGTTCAAAAAACCTTCTCAAAGGATGTCTCAAATAGTGGGTCAGATGTCTGAACCTGTACAATCTCCACAGCCTACTTCTACAATGGAAGGACAAGCTGGAGAAGCAGTTGCAACTAATGTAGTTGTAGCAAGTCCCATAGCTGCATGTCCATCTGATCCTGAAACTTATTCGGGTGGCAGCTTTGGCTACTACTTTAGAGCAAGAGGAGCTTGAGAAGAAAGAAGAGCAAGAGAGGACTGATAGAGCTCTTGCTATTGCATCTCAGCTAGCTTATGCTGAAGCTGATAAAGAAGAAATCAGGGCTGAAAATTCAAAGAAAAGGAAGAGGTTTAGTGGTAATCAGAGGAGAAGAACCAGAGTAAGTTGCTTGCAACCTGTCATTGAGCCAAGGATGACAAGGAGTATTGCATCTCAGCTTGAAGAAGAAGATACAGCAGGAAAATATCAAAACTTTGTCAAGGCCCATGAATACTTTAAAAGAAGAAGGGCAGAAAAACAAGCTGAAAAAGAGCAAGCTGAAAAAGCAGCTAAGAGAAGGAAACCTTTGTGGCTGAGACAACCAAAATCTCCCTACAAAGAGGATCAATAAGGTTAATGTTGATAAATGTTACAAACAGAACAACGACCCTCACCTCCATCTTCACCAGAAAAGCCACCACCTAAACCAACACCCTCAACCTTCACCAAAACCTATCTCACCAGAAATACAACCATCTCCACCTCCCTCACAACCATCACCACCTTTGCAAACAGAAACCACCAATCATCTAAACCTAACCCCCCTCAACCTCAATCATCTCTAGTATTCATACCTTTACCGTTATCATCCCCACCTCACACACCTTTACCACCTTCATCTCCTCCACCTTTCTTACATGAAGAACCTTCTCTTGCAGAAGAACATATCTCTGGACAATGATCTTCAACTGACTCTTCCTGATCCTTTCCCATTGCCCAATTTTGGCAACCTGTCTGAAGAATTATAGTACTTCAGATCAGCAACCTGCTATTTCCTCTACACCATGGTCTCATCAGAACAACAGTAGCTGAAGAGAGATCCAAATTCAGTGCTGAATCAGGTGGCCTGGAGAAGTTAAGGAAGGGTGTTGTCCCTCCTTCATATATATGGGAACCTATCAACCCATTCACTGTAGATTCTTGGAGGCTAAGTATATGAGGAATGGTATCTTGTCAGACAGCTCAATACTGAGTCTGAACTCTTTCAAAGAGATTTGGAAAGAGGAGTTGGGATGATGGGCTATAGGCCCCCTAGAACATGTTCCATCAGACCATCAACCAAAATCTTGGTAAGCCTGACAGAATTGTTCCTAGGTACCCCCTGAAGGAAGGAAAGGATGAAAAGCTTAAAGGAGCCAAAGTTTACTCTGTGTCAGCACCTTTGTCTGAAGCTATGTCTACATCAGAATGGGATGCCTTACCAGAGTTCATCAGTTCACAGGGAGGAGGCTTAAATCATTTACTGCAAAACTGGATGTGGGATTCCTACTAGAAAATAAGAGAAGATGCTGGATCTTCTTCTGGATCATCAGGACCATATGCTGAATCAGAAGTGGGACTTGGCACATCTACAAAATGTCCAATACCACTATCTGAAGGATTACTTCCCCCCATCTGCTGACTCCTTCAACAAAGATTGGGTCTTGGTCAAGTTTGTGGGCACTTTCTTTTGGTCAGTATACCAACCATCTGTTTATGGGTTGAGACTAGGATTTGGAGTTCTTAGATTCGTTTGTCCTTACATCCAGATTATTCTTTATGAATCTGAGAAAGATCTGACTGAGGAAAATCGCAAGCTGAAATCCAAGGTCAATGATCTTGAGAAGAAGTTTGTTGCTAAAGAAGAGCAGTCCAAGCATCTGATTGCTACTCAAGAGCAGATTCTCCATGAACAACGGCTTATCAGATCTGGGCAACAAGAGTTGAAAACATCACTGAAGCAGCAATCAACAAATCCAAGGATGAATTGATCTCTTTTCTGACTGAAGCTTTGCTGAAGAAAAAGATTAAACTGTCTTCTGCTGCTGTCTGATGTTCATTTTTTTAAGTGTCTGATTGTCAATTTACATCATACATCCATTAAATACAATCAGCTTGCTATAATCATCTCTTGAGTGCTTATTTCTTGCTCTAATATCTGTTCTTGATCACTCTATATGTTCTATGTATTGCTCTATAACTGTTTTTGCTCTAATATTCCCTTTTGATTGATGACAAAAGGGGGAGTATTAAAAACTAACAAATTCTGAAGTGGAATGATTACAGGACTCAGGGGGAGTATAGCTTACAAGTTCAAAGTTTTTAATAAGTAACATATATCTTGAACAGAAAACTGTTAAAGGATATGTGCATCTCAGGGGAGCTATATCTATCTCTTAATCTTATCTCAGAATGGTATATTTTAAGTAAATTTGTCATCATTAAAAAGGGGGAGAATGTTGAGTCTCAAAAATATCATAAAGAGGTTTATGATGTTTTAAAGACAAAATTCCCAAAGTTTTATGGTTAACAAATTTGACTTAAAATTTATATCATCACAGATATATATACTTAACTCAATTTCTTATCTATGATTTTTCAGCAAGATCCATCAAAGCATATTCATAGAGACTAAGTGTTGATTCTGTCTGAAGAAGCAAGTGCTGTCTGAAACAGTTCAACCTGTCTGATGCATCAAGGTTGTCTAAAAGCCACTTGATGACGTGGCATCTCTTGTCTGAAGTTGTGAAGACTCATCTGCACTATTCTAATTCAAGCACGTTCTCTGATACAATAGCTGGCACCTTTACTACATTTCAAGCACGTTCTCTGCCACAACACGTCCTCTGCCACAACACGTCCTCTTGCTACGCAGCAATTGCAACAGCAACAAAAAGCACCTTTTTGGCAGGAGCAAACCTTGTAAAATGTCAGAGAATATCAGAATATGTCAGAGAATATTTTGAACTGCAGCTGGCTGTCTCACAACGGCTAACATGTATTTCACAAGCAATGATTTTCTTCAACGGACCAATCATTTGGATATAAATACCCCCCATCTTTGAAGATTATTGAGATAGAGAAGAATTGAAAAAGAACAGAAACTCTGCAAATTTTTTCTACTACAACACTCTGATTATTTTATCATCTTTGTACACACAATTATTTTATTCTGAGCATACCACAGTAATTTCTGTACAATCTGTAACTGTTTAAGTCTCAAAACTGATATAGTTTGTGAGCTTAAGCATTTCTCTCATTTGTATTTGCTTTTGAGCCTGGAGAGGCTTGTCTGAAAAAGAATACTTGGTTGTTGAGCCTGGAGAGGCTTGTCTGAAAAAGAATACTTGGGTTGTAGAGCTTGAAGAGGCTTGTCTGTAAAAGAATACTTGTAATCTTGAAAGATTAAGAGAAAAATCCAATTGCTAGTTGGCATTGGGACTGGACGTAGCTCACAAGTGGTAGTGAGTGAACCAGGATAAATTAATGTGGCTAAGTTTCTTTCCCTTATCTCTTGTGAATTCAGTTTTATCTAATCAAGGGGTCTGAATAATTAATCTAATATTTTAAAAGGATAAACATCTTTAAAATCCTTTAACAAAGTCGTCTGAAAAACTTCAGACAGTGTTTTCAAGAACCTGTCTGAAATTTTGTTTTTGTGTACCTGTTTGCGAAAAGCTTTTTAAAATATTTAGAAACACTATTCAACCCCCCTTCTAGTGTTTCCCTGTGTTCCTACAAGAAATAGTTTGATATAAAAGGAGCAAAGGAAAATAAGGAAACTTTAGCAATAGAAGTCAAAAATGAATTTATTAACATTGAATGCTATATTTAAAGAATATATAGTATAAATATTTTTTTAAATTTAGAATAAGGAAATTTTTAATGAGGTTTTAGTAGTTTGCATTTAACTTTTCTTTACCTTATTTATATTTAAAAAACTAATTGTTTGAAATTCAAATTTTATTAAATGACATACTTGAGAGTTGACTCAATTTGTAGACTAGTTTTAGGATAGACCGTTTCAGTTCAGTACAACAAATCAACGATTTAGATGCGAACTGGTAGCGTAAGCCACGATGGATGAATGGATGAATTCCACAACCCCTTCCAATATCGTAACCACACTGATGCCCCACAAAACTACATGAAATCAAGTATTGTATTTAATAAACAAACAAACACATCTATTATTGACAAAGTGAATTAAAAAACTTGAAATACCCCGATAACATATGGTCTTGGCTATGGGTACAGGTATGGGGTTCACAACAACTTGGTTTAATAAAGTGAGTGGTGGTTGATTAAAATGGGTTGAAGGTGATGGGGTTTAGTGGCTAGAGATAGGGTTTCGGTGTTCGATTTTTTCGGTGACTGTAATATCATCCCAAAATTTAAGAATTTAGAATTATAACGTTTATAGTTTATTAAGATGACAAAAGTTATAAGAATAATATTATTATAAATTTAAGGGTTAAATATGTTTTTGGTCCCTAAACTTTGACCTCTATTTGGTTTTGGTCCTCAAACCTTTTTTTCGTTGGATTTAGTCCCTGTCTTTTCAATTCATTGGATTTGGTCCCTACCGTCTGTTCCGTTAACTTTCGTGATGTTGTGGCAAACGGAAGTGATTAGTCAACTTGCTTAGTCAGAAATTTTGGTCCCTAAACTTTGACCCCTATTTGGTTTTGGTCCTCAAACTTTTTTTTTCGTTGGATTTAGTCCCTGTCTTTTTCACTTCCGTTTGTCAGGTCATCACGAAAGTTAACGGAACAGACGGTAGGGACCAAATCCAATGAATTGAAAAAGACAGGGACGAAATCCAACGAAAAAAAAGTTTGAGGACCAAAACCAAAGAGGGGTCAAAGTTTAGGGACCAAAAACATATTTAACCCTAAATTTAATAATGATCATTGATATAGTAATAAGAATCTAATAATATAAACATTAAGAGAGGGATTTGTTTTATCATTTCATTTTAAGATAGGAATTTAAGATAGTACTGGTGAAATCACAAAAACTTGAGATAGGAAAGTAACGGTAATTATAGGATCATGTATAATTATAATAATTGAATTTGATTTCAGTAGTGTGACCTCCTATAAATTATAATATTTGAATTTGAATATGTATGGGATAAGTGTTGAGTCTCAAGACTTTAAATGTTAGAACCACAGGCAACACTAGAAGGGGGGTTGAATAGTGTTTTAATCTTTTTAGACCATTTTGGAAATCTTTTGTTAAATCAATCACACAAGATGATCAACGTTCAAAACTAATCTTAAGATCAGAGTTGTCTTAAAAATGTGCGGAAGATAAGAGAGATAAGATAGAAAATCTTTCTCTTAAACTTAAAATTGTTTTGATTTAAAAGCTTCTCAAAGTGTCTTCTGAAGATTATTACAAAGAGTAATTTTTCAAAAGTTTCTGAAATACTTCAGATGATCAAAGACCATCTGTTTCTAGTTTCTGAACTGAGCTCTTTTCAGACTTACTTCAGACAGTCATTTCAGACATTCTTCATAATGTATTCTTTGTAATACTTCAAACGACATATGAGATGTTTTATGTTTAGTTTGTTTGAAGGCTCTTTTTATTGAAATCGTGGTATTAACTTTATTATGAAAATACTTTTCAATCCCAAAAGATAATGTAAATGTAAAGACTATAAATTAAAGAGATTAAGGGAAAGGAAATTCAGACACAAAATTTATACTGGTTCACCCACAAACCCGTGAGCTACATCCAGTCCCAGGGCAAACCTCCACTGGATTTTCCACTATCTGAAACCACATATACAAGTATTCTTCACAACCTCTTCAGACCAAAACCGAGTACAGCCTCTCCAGACCAACACAAGTATTCTTTTACAGACAAGCCTCTCCAGGCTCAACAAGTATTCTTTTACAGTCAAGCCTCTCCAGGCTCAAGTATTATTTCTTCCACCAAGCCTCTTCAGGCTCTCAGACACTTATCCAAGCGTAGTCACCCCAATCTCAAGTTTAAGGTTGTTAGACACTTAAACTTAGATTCTTCTTGTACAATGTGATTACTGAGTTTAACTTAGGATACAAATAATTACATGCAAAGTACAAGGATACGACAGAGATACAACAATATAAATTAAGTACAATCTCGTCTTCTATGTGAGGTACATTCTCCCTCAACTAATGGGCTAAGTAGAATATGAAATTATGATTCAGCCTCATTCTCCAACCATTGGTTTCCATGGGCTACATTCTCACCCGTATCATTGGAATAACCAAGGTATAATCTTGGCTTCAACCTATTCCAGGTTGAATGTCATTTTGGCCAGCATAACAGCTGCCTAATTGTTCATCTGAACAACAATGACAAACACAGCCAATATTTCTTTCTCTTTGATTGTGTTATCAGTAATGACAACAACAGCCACATGGTTGGTTGTTTAACTGAACAACAACAAGGTTGATTGTTCAACTAATCAACAACAACATCTTTAATTTCAATCTTGAGGCTATTTATATGTTCTGATGAAATATAGCCATTGAAGATGATTCATAATACCATTGAGATGATGATGATGTGGCTCATATAGCCGTTGTGTAATTGTGTCTCAAACGGTTGCTTCTTCTTAAGCAGAATAAGTGTTCAGACAGTCCTGTTCTGACACTTCTATAAATGAGCTCTTTTGAGAGATATTCTTGGTATTTTTATGATAATTCTCTCTCTTGAATTTCTTTTGCTTTCTTCAGCTTTCCTCTGATTTCCTTGGGAGTGTATATGAGGAGATATCCGTTGGATTTGTCCTTTTGCCTATTCAGCATATACTCCTTTTTCACTTGCTTCTGACACCATTTCTTCTTTCTTCTTTGAGTGAGGTGTCTTGTCTCACAGCTGTTGTTGTTGTTTCCACTTTGAATAAAGACATATGATATTATATTCATTGAATCATATTGTCTCAGCTTGTTGTGTTGATTTCTTCTATGTTGAAATTTGTTTCATGCATTCAGAGAGTTGATGTGTTCAGACGATCAGTCTTCACATATACTCTGATGCTTGCTTTTATCTCATTGTAAGTTCATCAGCTTCAACATGTGCTCATCTCATATAATTATTTCAAGCTTATTTCAATTCCTCAGCTTGAGATGCTTTTAATAAGCTTTCTTCCTTCTGATAATATATTTCTTCAATTAGAGCTTCATTCTTTTTCTTCTTTTTCTTCTTCTTCTTTTTCTTCTTCTTCTTCTACGATTTAGATGAGTAAGGATGTTGAATTAAATGTACTTTATTCAAACATCTTTCTTGTTGATTTTGCTTAGTCTTCTGATCAGCTTTGGGCAACAGCAGGTGTAGGTACAGTAGGTCTGCGCACACAATGCTTTTTCGTTGCAGGTGCAGCAGGCGTTGCAGACTTTCCTTATTTGTGCAAAGCTTTTGATCGAGGCAAGAAAGTGGTTTTGCCTTTTATGAGTTAGGTGTATATCTTGGGTAGAGTGTTCTTCACACATAGCAACGTCTTCAATAGGTTAGACTTTGATTCCGTCACATTCATTCTTCAGATAGCTTGCAGGTCTTCAGACACACATATATGCTTCAGACAGGTTGCATTCTTTAGACTGCTTCAATTCTTCAGACAGCTTCAATTCTTCAGACGGCTTCAATTCTTCAGACAGCTTCAATTCTTCAGACAGATTGCATTCTTCAGATGGCTTCATCTTTTTTGTAGATTTCTTCTTTCTGATCCTGCATTTGTTCTTCTGATCTTCTTCTTCTTTTGATCTGATTCTTCTTCTGATCTGATCTTCTTCTTCTGATCTGATCTTCTTGCTTTAGATGAATATATCTACCTGAAACAAAACTATACCTTTCTCAGTAGAACCTGCTTATATAATCTTATTTGTTAATCATTAAAACCTAAGGATACTTAGTCTTGGATCAAGTTTAAATGCTTAAACTGATTTATAGACTTCACATTAAAGTCTAAAGACACCCCATAACAAATTATGATGATAACAAAATCAGTAAATTTTTCATTGGACATTAACAATTTAATCTTAAAATATTTTAGATAATGGCATCACAAGCCTTCAGACGATTAGGTCATTTGAAGTCACAAAAGCCATCAGAAGATACTGCAGTCTGAAGAGCTCAAGGCTATCTGGAGTGAAGCTGTCTGAAGCCAAGTACATTTTCAGAATGAGGAAAAGTCAGAGTTTATGCACATTCTCACAGGAAAGTTTCAAACATAAATGTGGAAAAAAAGGCAACTTTTTGCGTCTCATTCAAAAGTGTAGCACAAAAGAGAGGAAATTTGCATTGCAAGTCTACAATGTTCAGAACTGCGCTGCCTACCTCGTACCTTTAGTCAGAGTTATTTGGCAACGACTTCTATTGAATTAAATGCTATCTCTAAACAAACAAGTCTGGAGAGAGAAGAACCCAGAAGCCTATAAATAGAGAAGCTCTTTCATGAAGCAGATACAAAACCTTCACGCAACATTTGCAAAGCCAAAACGTTGTAGATATCTTTCAAGATTATACTATGATATTTTTCATTGTACACAACTTTCATATCCTATTCTAAATCAAATTTTCTTGTACAATTTCTGAATGAAGCACTTATTTGAAGTTCAAGTTCATTTTTCATTTTAAAACTTAAGTTGTTAGAGCCTGAAGAGGCTAGGTTAACAAAGAATACTTGTTAGAGCATGAAGAGACATGGTGTGCAAGAAATACAAGGTGTATAGTAAGCCTAAAGAGGCTTTGTTGAAAAGAATACTTGTAATCTTTATTGATTAGTGGAAAATCCATAAGCTAAGTTTGCTTTAGGACTAGACGTAGCTCACAGTGGTAGTGAGTGAACTAGGATAAATATCTTAGCTAAGTTCTCTTATCCATTATCACTCTATACTTGCTTGCGCTAACCTAAGGAGACCAAAAAAGTGATTATTAAACGTTTTTAAAGTTTATAAAAAGAAGCTTCTTAGAAAACATCTTGTCTGAAATCATTCAGATAAGAGATGTTATCTCAGACAGCCTTTGAAAACATGTCTGCAGTTTCTTCTGAAAAGTATTTTTGTGAAATCCATATTTAAAAATAAAGTTTTAATAAACACAATTCAACTTCCCTTCTTGTGTTTTCCTGAGTATTTACAGTTGGTATCAGAGCTCAGCCTATGGGTTGAGTGCCTTTACAAGTGAAGAGGAGCAGGTACTGCTAAGATGGAGACATCAACCTTAAAAAGTTACTGCATCACAAAAGGAGCATCTTTGACTTGGCCCTTTGCCTTCAATGAGGAGGATTATCATTGTTAGATGGACAAAATGAAGTTGTTCATAAAATCAAGCAACATTGATCTCTGGGAGATTGTCACGGGTGGTGACTATGTTCGAAGGCGTGGAAATCACCTCATCCCAAAGTCTGAATAGACGAGTGAGGAAAAAGCAAGAGTTTAGCTTAATCTAAAGCCAAACTCTATCTTGTTTGTGCTTTAAACAAATCTGAGTATGAGAAAGTTCATGGTCGTGATACAACTAAGGAGATATGGGATACCTTAGCTTCAACGCATGAGGGAATAGAGCACTTCAAGTAGTCAAAGGTCAACATGCTTGTACATTAGTATGAAATGTTCAAGTTGCATGAGACTGAGACCATAGGCCAGATGTTTGGATGGTTCCAAACTATCACCAATGGACTCAAGTACTTAGGAAAAACCTATGATTCTAGGGATCATAATAGGAAGAAGATTCTAAGGAGTTTGCCCAAGCAATGGAGACCCAAAGTTACTGCTATTCAGGAAGGTAAGGATCTTAACTACCTGAAGATAGTGGAAATGTTGGGATCTCTCAAAGTCCATGAGTTGGAACTTGTAGAAGATATCAGTAAGAAGAAGTCCTTAACCCTCAATACCAAAGCCAAGAACTTCAGACAAGGAGCCATGAAGGCCATGCAAGCTGAGGAGATTTCAGATGGCTCAAAAGCGTCTAAAGAGGAGTCTGAAGATGAAGATCTTGCTCTGCTAAGAACGAAGATCAAGAAAATGCTCCAAGAGAAGGGAAGATTCAGAAAGGAGCAAGGGTTCAGAAAATAGAAATGAGTGATTCAACAAGGAAGCCTCCACGTTTGAGAAAGGTCAGATTGTTTGCTATGAGTGTAAGTGTAACGCCTCAGCCTTGACCTGCGACCCAACTTCTGGGCCCAGGAATTCACTGAGCGTGCCACCCTCATGGACTTCATCACCCCCTAAGGTGGTTTATTCCCCGAAGGGAACCTTCTGTGGTTTGAACCCAAGACTTAGGGACTTAGTCTTAGATTTCTTAGAACCACTACCAATTGATCTAGTAGCTCAATTGGTAGTGATTCTACCTAGATTGATTACTTGAACATGAGAACCTTATACTCAAAGCAGAACTGGAAAGCTAAGGAAGAGTGGTTTAAGTAATCAATCTTCTGATCAAGTTAACAAACTTCAAAACAAAATTGATGAACTTACCCTTGACCCACCCAACTTTGTCAAAGGAACCAAAAATATGAATAAACTCATGGTTATTGAGAAAGGTTCCAACAACAAATATGGTTTCAGATACTCTTCTGAAAGTCCATCTAAACCTTCTGATAAGAATTTAAAAAAGCCAGTAAGGTTGGTTAAGGATGGTATTGGGTGCTCTCATTGTAGTAAACCTGAAAACCATGTCTCTCAGTGCAATCACAAAAGAGAAACAAACCCAAGACTAACATAAAAGGACCCAAAAGAATATGGGTATGTAAAAATCTGTTTTTTCCTATTGCAGATGTGCTTAACCGAACAAATGAAACTCCACACATGGTACCTGGACAGAGGATTCTTATGTCACAGAAGTCTACCAAAAATTTGGAGGCCTAAAGTAACTGCCATTCATGAGGCAAACAACCTCAACTATCTAAGAATGGAGGACATCTTGGGATCTCTCAAAGCCATAAGTTGGAACTAGGAGAAGATGCTCCTAAGAAGAAGTCTCTTTCCCTGAACGCCAAGTCCAAGCTGAAAGCCTTGAAGGTAGGTGAGTCCTCAAAAGACTCTGGAGACTCAGAAGGTGACTCTGATAAGGATAACGACCTTGCTCTGGTAAGTAGAAGGATCAAGAGGATGCTTCAAAAGAAGGCCAGATTCAGAAAGTCATCCCCATCGGACAACAAGATAAGCAAGTCAGGAAAAGATACCTTCTCTGACAAAATAACATGCTATGAGTGCAAACAACCTGGTCACATGAAGGCCAATTGCCCTAAACTAAGAAGATTTTCTTCAAAGATGAAGAAGTTTTCAAAGAAGAAGGGCACATGGCCACATGGGAAGATCTTGATGAGTTCACCTCTGATGAAGATGAGGAAGATACTGAAGAGGCCAACCTGTGTATGATGGCAAGCCTTCCTTCATCAGACAGCTCCGAATCAGAGATGTGTTTAAAAGGACAAAGGAGACACCACAAATGGTACCTGGACAGTGGATGATCGCGACACATGACAGGAGAAAGGTCTTTGTTCCAAAACCTTAGACCTAAGGATGGTGTTATGGTGACTTTTGGAGGAGATCAGAAAGGCAAAATTACTGGTGTTTGTTCAGTAGATATAACTCCTTTATCTGTCATCCACAATGTTCTCTTAGTTGAAGGTCTCCAACACAACCTACTGAGCATAGGTCAATTATGTGACAGTGGTTTTGTTGTATCCTTCACAAGGGATGGTTGTATAGTCAGAGACTCTTCTGACCAAATCCTCTTTACTGCAGAGAGACTTAGTAATGTGTACAAAATTGATCTTGAGGACTTAGCATATCAAAATGTAACCTTTCTCATTTCTGTGAAAAATGAAAACAGATTTGGAATCAGAAACTTGGGCATGCCAGCTTGGGATTAATCTCAAAGCTCACAAAACACAATATTGTAAAAGGCTTACCCAAGCTCTCTTTCAAATCTGATATTTTGTGTGAAAATTGTTTAAAAGGGAAGCAGACTAGAAGTTCTTTTAAAAGCATAAATGTTGTTTCAAATGCTAGACCCCTAGAACTACTCCACATCGATTTGTTTGGTCTTTCAAGAACTGAAAGTCTCTCTGGTAAAAAATATGGTTTGGTCATCGTTGATGACTATTCTAGATTTACTTGGGTGATATTCCTCAAAAGAAAGGATGAAAATTTTGAGAACTTTGCCAAATTCGGTAAAAGGTGCAAAATGAAAAGGGATTTTGCATATCTGCAATCAGAAGTGATCATGGAGGTGAGTTTGAAAACTAAAGCTTCAGTATGTTCTGTGAAGAGAATGGGATCTCTCACAATTTCTCAGTGGCTAGAACACCTCAGCAAAATGGGGTTGTTGAGAGAAAGAACAGAAGCTTGCAGGAGATGGGAAGAACCATGCTCATTTCAAGCAACCTTCCAAGGTTCTTTTGGGAAGAGGATGTTCACACAGCTTGTTATATCTAAAACAGGATTTTGGTAAGGCCCATTCTCAACAAAACTCCCTATGAATTGTGGAAAGGAAGAAAGCCCAACATTTCATACTTTCACATTTTTTGCTGTGGGTGTTTTATACTCAACACCAAAGATGATATGGGAAAATTCGACTCCAAATCTGACATGGGATTCTTCATTGGTTATTCAAAAACCTCTAAGGCATATAGAGTTTACAACTCTAGAACCCAATCTGTTGAAGAAACTATACATGTTAGATTTAATGATTCTAAAGAGACTGATAGGGAACTATCAGATCTAGAAGAGGATTTTGCAGGAATGGAGCTGAATCATTCTTCAGAAACTTCAAAAGTTAAGGATGAAGCACCCGCTGAAGGACCCTCTGATGTACCTACTGAAAAGATAACTCCTCAACCTGCTGATACTGATATTCTTCAGAAAGTTGATACTAAGTCTCAAAATGAACAAGCCTTACCTCGCTAGCGTGAATGGAGGTACATATATTATCATCCTCGAGAGCAAATCATTGGTGACACTTCAGAAGGAGTAAGAAAACGATCAAGGCTTAAAGAAGTCAACAATCTTGCCTTCCTCTCTGAAATTGAACCAAAGATTATTGAAGAAGCTCTACATGATGAAGGGTGGATCCTAGCCATGCAAGAAGAGCTAAATCAGTTTGCCAGAAGTGATGTTTGGACTCTTGTTCCTAAACCCCATGGGAAAACGATCATCGGAACCAAATGGGTATTTAGAAACAAACTCTCTGAAGATGGTCAAGTTATCAGAAACAAGGCCACACTGGTTGCTCAAGGCTATAATCAGCAAGAAGAGTAAGGATTACAAGTTAGTAGGATTCTGTGATGCTTATTTTGCTAGAGACAAAATTGAAAGAAAATCAACCAGTGGAAGATGTCACTTCACTGGAGAAAATCTGATAAGCTGGTTAGTAAGAGACAAAGCACAATAGCCCTTTCAATTGCTAAAGCCGAGTATATTTCGGCAGCATGTTGTTGTTCACAGCTGCTATGGGTAAAATATCAACTAGAAGATTTTAATATTCACATTAAATCTATTCCGGTCTTCTGTGATAACACGAGTGTAATCAATCTCTCTAAAAATCCAATTCAGCACTCTAGAGCTAACACATTGAAATTAAACATGATTTTATAAGACACTATGTTCAGAAAGGAATTATTGATATACAATTCATTGATACAGAACATCAATGGGCTGATATATTCACTAAATCGCTTGTTGAAGATAGATTCAAGTTTATCCGACAAAATTTGAATATTCTCACTATTTCGGCAAATTGAATCTAGATATATTTCACTTCATAGAAAGTATTGAGTCTTATTATTTCTTATATTTCACTCCTTCAGAAACTCTACCTACCCTTTTGACTGATGACAAAAGGGGGAGTATTAAGAAACTAACAAAATCTGAAGTTAAGTATTTTTTAGAAGAATTCTTAGATTCAGGGGGAGAAAAATCAAAGACGAAATAGCTGACTTAGGGGGAGCTTTACTCAAATATATTACTATCATTTCCCTTCAGATGTTTGATTTATTTCTTAAAGCAAATTTGTCATCATTAAAAAGGGGGAGAATGTTGAGTCTCAAAATGTTATTAAAGGGATAATAATGTTTTTTAAGTCTTGCAAACTCGGAGGTTTAATGAATAACAAATTTGGCTAGCTAATGTTATTTGCTCAGTATTTCAGAAGGTTCAATCTGAAGAAATCATATTTTCTGAAATACATAAGACCTTCCGAAGCAAGGAAACCTGCTAAGAGAACACTACCTGCTGAAAGCGGTGAACCTCCTGAAGTTGTGAGACAATGTATCTTTGCCTGTTCGTCTTCAATATTATATTCTCAAAAACTCATCTTGAAGACTCAAGTCTCGTATAGCAGTCTCAGATTACTCATGCCTCTTATTCGTCTGGAAAGTCAAAGAAAGTGATTTTTTGCATATTTCAAATTTCTCTCAACAAAAAGGCAAAAGTCTGTAGAAAAGTACACGCGGCTCCGAAAAAGTAAAGTCTGTGAGTTGACTCTACTACCTGCTACAGCTAAGGGTTCTGGCTATGTGTCACAACGGGAGCATTTGCATTAAATGTTATCTCTCAAACGGGAAATCGATTGGAGTTCAACGGACGGAAGCTCTCCTCTCTATAAATATTGGACTCCACACAGAAACTGGGTCTGAAGAGAAAGCTCAAAAATTGACTCGCTGAAAGAAATATGATTAAGAGAAGCAACCTATTAAGTAAAGAAACCTGCCGAAGAAAGAAGACATACTCAAGGAAGAACAATGCAGCAACCATCCGAAGAAGAAGCAATCAGTTGAAGAAAGGAACTTGCTGAAAACGTCTACCTACTGAAGAGCCAAGGCAAGCAAACGCAACCTGCTGAAAGTATGTGTGTAATAAAGTTGAACCTGCTGAACACATACTCTCTGAACTTGATGACGTGGCATTTCAAACTCTCTGAAGAATTAGAAGCCAGAGACGTCATGCTACTCTCCGAAGACCTGTGAGTCAATCTGAGTGATACATTAAAAGACTCAAGTCTCAGCATATATTAATGGTGAAGTTGAATTGGTTCAAAGAAAAACAAAGGCTTGTTGGCACAACTTTATTTCCCGACACAAAAGAGGAAGCCTACTGCAGAAAAGCAAATAGCGGTCAGAGATAGAGTCAGCGCTACTGAAACACCTACTCTGTACCATCTCTTCAATACGCTATCAGAGGCGTGCACCTCAAGTGAGAAGAAAAGATGAACTCACAACGGGAGAAAGGAGAAGTCTAACGAATCTTAGCATCCTCCCTCCTTTACACTCTCAGAGAAGAGAAAGAAAGAAGAATAGAGAGAGAAGAATATCAACCTACTGAAGAGCAAAGAAAAACTCTCAAGCAAAAGCAAGATTAAGAGCCTATCTACTGTGTGTCAGAACTAGTTCATCTCTACACACCTAATCTGCTTAAGTCAGATCTACCAAAAGAAGTTATTTCACAACGGCTCCAAGAGCATTAATCATTACTTCTCAACGGTAATCTAAGCAATCTTCAACGGCTATATTTTCAGAACGTATAAATAGCCTCAAGGAAGGATTATGAAGATTGGCGACCATGAATTCAAAGATATGATTTGGCAAAACCATTATGAAGTGGCGAGAAGGTAGCCCAAGGTAGCCAATGGTCAAGCCCAAGAGAGAACCGGCTGAAGCTCAATTCAACAATCCTATCAAGCCAATTTTCTGAGGAAGTTATCCCTCATACAGAGATGAGATTGAACCTAAATTTATACACTTGTATTTTTATCACATCCTTGTACTTATATTTATCATTTGTATTCTGAGTCTTACTCAGTTATCCCTTTGTACAAGAAGAACCTAAGTTTATGGAGGAGTACTCGACTTTCATTATTTCATGTTTTAGCTAGGTAAAATGTAAGGACCACACTGTGTTTTTTCCCATTGTCAACATAATTATTATCGAGGCAAATAACTCAATTGTCTTTTTGAGTTTTCAAAACACTAAAACTAACAACAACAATATACAAACCAATAAAGAACACTATCTGAAACATATTAATGTTCAAATCATGGGAAAGGTTTTCCAAGATGCCTTTCTCTCACTAAACAATTGACTGAAGTTGTAGATATAGAAAACTAAACAATGTTGTGATCTTGGTGGATTGATCATATCCAAGTCTAAAACTGTGTGTGTATGAAACCCACCTTATGGCTTTATTTCAGCAGTTGTGTAGTGAGAATAAAATGGGATTTTTGGAACATGGCAGAGTGGAACGATTATTGTTTGCAAAGAACTTCAAAATTTCCTTCATTGTTGCCTTATACGTTGAAGGTTAATCTAAAATAGAGAATCTAGTGGAAGAATTGCAAGTTGCAACAATGGCACGAAGTGATGAAGAAGTGGAGGTTCAATATTGATTGATGTTACATGGACAAATTATATAAGGAAGAATAACATCACATGGCCTTGAAGTTGAAGAGTTCACTATCAAGAACAGTTGGTTTTAGAGATGAATACATTAATATTAATTTTAAGGAAGTAACTCCTATAGAGCGAAATATAATTATTCAATAGTTAAGATTTTAAAAATTCTCTAGTTTATTAGATATGTTTATATATCTTATCATAATTTTAATTAGCAGTTATCTCTATAATTTATTTTTTTAAAAGTATATTATTACATTTTAGAGGAGCTACATCTATAACTTCTCTTATCTTAATATTATATTTGATATAGGACTAAACTTTCTTCTATTTTGTATAATGCTTTTTATTTTATCTTTATTTGCCTTTTATATTATGCATCATACATATCATTTTATTTTTATTGATTGCATTGGATTTGGTGTGAGACGCGGCCCATGTTTGACCTATTTAGGGCCCGTTTGGTGCACAGGATAAGAGACAGGATATGATAACTTTATCCTATCCTGTCACTTATCATGTGTTTGTTTGCACCAGTATGACAAGATTAACTTTATCCTGTTGCTTATCCTATCATTTCCTTCTAGTGTAATTCTTATCCTGAGGGGGGAGCTGGGTTAGGGAGTGATATGATAGGATACGATAGGATAAAAATAAAAAAAAAAATTCTTCCTCATTTATCCTCTCTTTCTCTCTCCTCTCTCCCCCTTATTCTCTCTCTACTCTCTCCTCTCTCCCCCTCTTTCTTCTCTCTCTCTCTCTCCCCCTCTCTCGCCTACTCTCCTTCCTCTCTCCCCCTCTTTCTCTCTCCTTCTCACTCTCTTCCCACACTCATTTCCCTCTCTCCTCTCTCTCCTCCCCTCTCTCTCCTCCACCTCTTTCTCTCATCCTCTCCTATTCCTCCTCTCTCCTCTCTCTCTTCCCCCCTTTCTCTCTCCTATCTCTCCTCTCTCCCCCTCTTTCCGATTCTCTCTCTCTCCTCCCTCTCCCTCCTCCTCTCTCTCTCCTCCTCTCTCCCCCTATTTCTCTTTCCTCTCTCTTCCCTCTCTCTCCTCCCTCTCTCCTCTCACTCTTTTCTCTCCCCTCCCTCTCTATAATAACAATTTTTATGGTAATTTTAATATTAATTTTATATTTTTAGCAATTTTATTTTTTGTAAAATAAATTTAAATATTTTTAAATAAAAATAAATTTTTATTTATGTGTGCTTGCTGAAAAGCAAAAAAATAATTTAAATTTGTAATAAGGGTAATTTTGTCATTTTAATATTCTTTATATCCTATCCTACCATAATCTGTCTATCTCAAACGTAGGATAAGATAAAATAATCATATTTGTCTTCTTATCCCGGTGTACATCAAACATAGGATAAGATAAGAGCTTATCCTGCTCTTATCCTATCATGTCACTATCCAACTCTCTTATCCTATCCTATCATATCCTATCATGTGCACCAAACGAGCCCTAAATTTGTAATAAGGGTAATTTTGTCATTTTAATATTCTTTATATCCTATCCTACCATAATCTGTCCATCTCAAACGTAGGATAAGATAAAATAATCATATTTGTCTTCTTATCCTGGTGTACATCAAACATAGGATAAGATAAGAGCTTATCCTGCTCTTATCCTATCATGTCACTATCCAACTCTCTTATCCTATCCTATCATATCCTATCATGTGCACCAAACGGGCCCTTAGAGTACATATCATCCTAAACACCCCTTTTGCCTTTCACAACCCTCCCTTTTTTCACCATCCATTTCCCAAAATACCCCCTCCCTCCAACCTTAATCTCTCCCACCCCTTTCCACCACCAACCACCAACCCCCACCTTCACCACTCTTATTTTTTTATCGGCATTTGTTGCTTTCGGACCAATTTTTATTTTAGTTTCAGGAAACTTATTTTCGAAAGCCAATTTTTCAGAAAATATTGGCTTTCAATGAAGTCAAATAAAAAATAGGTTCTAGAATGCAAATAAAATAAGAGTTTAATTGCTATACACGGTCAGTGTAAAGGAATTTTACACCGACATCCAATAATATTTTTCCACATCAATTAATGAACATGACACCTCATATATCATAAATTCCATTAAATGATGTGTCAACACATCATTGGATGACTGTGTAAAATAACTTTACACTGACAGTGTATAGTTATTAAATCCATAAAATAATAGGGTAAAATATGTTTTTGGTCCCTACGAAATTAGCGACTTTTGTTTTTAGTCTCTATAAGTTTTTTTATTAAAGCGTCCTCACAAAATTTTTTTTCAATTAGTTTCTCCCCTCAACTAGCGTGTGTCAAGTGCTGATATGGCACGTTCTCTCTCCTAGGTGTCCATCATTGTATTTCTGCCGTCGGAAAATTCACAAGAAAATCCACCCCCACTGTTACCCCTACTCCCTCTTTTCCTTTCGCCCGAAAACCACCCACTCACTATTCCCCCACCCTCTGTAACCCACCCCCACTATTTCCCCCCACTCCCTCTTCTCTTCTCCCTTTTCTCTCTTCTATCAAAGCCTTTTATGCCAATAATTGACACATCGGCCTGTGTGTGCGAGTTTTCAACAGCAAGTGCAAAATTAGAACCAGTTTGAGTAAGTATGAACACAACTTCAAGCTCCTAAAAGTTGCATCTCTCACCAAAGAGTTGTTGCTCAGTTGGCAACGCAGACTGAGATTGTGGGAAGAGCTCTCGGGTTCGATCCCCACTAAACACATTCTTCGGGAGGGGTGAAGAGTCTTAATTATGACTAAGCCCCAAATAAAATTGCTCCTGGTAATAGGGGATACCTATGGTTTACACCAAAAAAAAGTTGCATTCTCATTTTCGTTTACGTGTTGGTGTTTTCCCTTTGCATCAAAGAGCATCATGTTAAATGTTTTCCTAAAAATCAATATTCAACACAAAAAATGGTAAGTGACTAGTTGAGACAATTGATAAACGTGTTCATGTTCATACTCATGACATAGTTGTTTCTGTTGTTGAAATTGAGAATAATAGTGTTTGGGAAGATGGTTACCACTCTGGTTTGGCCTTAAGGGACTTGGGGTGTGGGCAGTGGATGTGTGACAATCATCAACCATGACTTCCTGATAAAGGGTATTACTATCGGGCATTTTATGGTGAGACTTCATAAGCAAACTAATATTCAATACTATGGTACTGGTGTGGTGTAAAGGACGCCCGGGTGGTTACAGGGGGAATGGTGGGTCTGTGGTTGTCAGGGAGGGTAGAAGAGGGAGTGGGGGAAACAATTAGGCTGAATTTTCTGGCGGTCTAAGACCTCCACAAATGAACATCTAGGAGAGAGAATGTGTCACATCAACACTTTACACACGCCAATTGAGAGGGGAGAGACTAATTTCAAAAAAATTGGGAGGACTCTTTAATAAAAAAAATATAGAGACTAGGGTTCGTTTGACCCAATTTTTTTTAACTTATAAGTTGCTTTAAAGCTAAAGTAAAAAATAAGAGCTTTCAGAAATAAAGTTAAAGTTGTTTGGTAGTGTCAATTTTTTAACTTTAAAAAGTTAATTTTAAGTTAAAAGTTGTTTGATAAAATATTTTATTTAAAATATTTTCCATTCTAATTAGTATATTAATCACTTAGAGAAATTGATTGTCCTTTTCAAAGATGTTTTTTTTTTGCTAAGTAAAAGAGAATTAAAATAAAAAGGAGTACAACGGATACTCTAACCAATATACAATTACAAAAGATGCAAGTATTGTTCAAAGATGTAACTATAATTGAGTTTATACTTCTTTAAAAATCTTATTTGATTTATAAAAATGAAAAGTGATATGCATGTGAAGTATTTTTAGGATTAATTTGAGCAATAAAATATAATACATAGACCAATTCCATGAACAGTATGTGTAATTTGTATTAACACAATTTAGTATAATTTGACAATTTATGTCTTTTGTACGTGAATATTCTTCTTCTTTAAATTAAATATTCAATTATTATGATTATTTTTTGTATAAGTAAAATCATCGCCAAATTCCAATTTCAATAAGAATAATTCTATATCCTCCTATTTCATCCTCCTAATACTATATAGGAGAGTGCTAAAGAGTGCCCTAAGGGCATTGATTAAGAACTCGAAAATAGAAAATCTTTATTGGAACATGCAGCACTTGATGTTATACAAGTAATCAATGCTGTGATTTCCAATAAAGACTTTTTACGTGTGGAATCCTTAACCATGACCCTATTATATAAAGTGAATATTAAATGCTTTTTCTTTTTTCTGAGATATTAAATGTATTTATTTTTTATTTAATACTATATAGTATTAGAAAGATTTGTAAGAGGATAAATCACTTTATCTTTCAATAATATACCAATCAAAACACACCACTCAAGAAAATTCACAAACTTCACTTCCCAATTCTATTTCATTATCAAATCAAACAAACAAAACCCAATTTGGAGATGGCATCACATTCTTCCTTCTGATCTTGCTCCCAGTCTCTATTATTTATTCTTGTAACTTAAAATGAAAGACAATGGCTAGTGACCAGAAGGTTTCACTTATGCGCATATTTCACAATCACATTCACAAACAAAACAAATCAAAGATCACATATCAAAGGCAAGATGCATAAATCACAAAACATATGTAAGAACAAGATAAAAAGATGAGTCAGAAGGAGGTGAACATGGTGGAATGAAGGCGACACAGTGGAGACGTGCAGTGCCGACGCGGTGGAGACAAGGCGGCAACGATGTAGTGGAAATGAGGCGGTGATGTGGTGAAGACGAAGCGACGCCGACGCAATGGAGACGAGGTGACGCCGACGCGGTGGAGACAAGGTGGCACCGATGTAATGGAAATGAGGCGGTGATGCGGTGAAGACGAGGCGATGATGACGACGCAATGGAGACGAGGTGGCACCGACGCGGTGGAGACGAGGCGGCGACAACGCAGTGAAAATGAGGCAGTGACGAGGTGAAGACGAGGCGGCGACCACTGCTATAACGACATGGTTGCAACTTGTGAGAATGAGTAATGGAAGAAAAGCTTGTTCAGAGATTTGTTAAGGAAGAAGAAGCTTATGGGGTTTATGCAAAAAAAAGTTAAGGAAGAAAAGGCTTGATTTTTTTTTGTAAAAAAATGATTCTATGAAAAGAGAAAATAAGATAATATTTTTTTATCAAAACAGTATTTGTCGGTTTGGTTAAGCTTTTGCTTTTAAGTGGCTTTTAAGAAGAAAAAAAAAAAGCCACGTGAAACGAGCATTAAAAGTAAAGATCGTTAATTTTATAGAAATTAAAAATATTTTTTATAATAAGAGGGGCCAAAGGCCCAAGAACAGGAACAAAATTAGCTGCCAGAGACAATTCTAGGGAAACATACACCCCTCAAATCTTCACTAAGGATAGGAATCAAGTATCTAGGAGGAGAGGTTAAGAATTCGATACCAATAGGGATATCATGCCCCAAATTAGCCAAGTGGTCCGTAACCCTATTAGCCTCCCTAAAAACATGATTTAAGAAAAAAGAAGGGTTATCATCTACTATCTTCCTAATGCTTCTAATAATGTCATAACAGTGATGGTTTTTTTGTAGCAATTAGAAATCAGTTGACAAGCCACTTTAGAGTCAACTTTGATAATGAGATTTTTAATTCTTTTATCTGCAGCCAGCTTAACACCATGGAAAATACCCCACAATTCGGTTTTGACAGAAGAGCAGAACCCTATATTGCATTTGAAGCCATCTATAAAATCACCATCTTCATTCCTAAATAAACCACCACAGCTGGCAATGTAGGAGTGTTCTAAGACAGAGCCATCTACGTTCAACTTGATGAAGCCCTGTGGAGACCGAGCCCAGCTGATTAAGACTTTATTTTTGAAGATCCTTTGAGATATAGGGCAGGGAGAAGCTATAGTGGAAATGATTCTTCTTGCATGACTGATAATTCTGAAAAACAGGTTGCTGGGAAGGTCAGTTTTACTATTAAAGATAAGGTTATTTCTGTCCTTCCAAATCAACCAAACAGCTACAGGAAAGATAAAACTCCAGGGAGTTCCAGCCACATTGATAGATATATCCAGAAGGTTTTTCTTCATCCAATTATCCAAACCCAAGCTGAAAAAAGAAGCCCAGTTATTTTGATCTATAAGGGAACTCCAAAGATCAGCTACCACCTCACAGTCCCTTAAAGTGTGCAAGATTGTTTCCGAAGCATTGCCACACCTGGGGCGGGAATCAGAGGGGGACATACCCCTTTTCTTTCTCTCAGAATTGGTCAACAGTCTTCCATGCAAAACTTTCCACAAGAAGGAGGAGATTCTAGGTGGCCCTTGCCATTGCCAGATTTTTTTAAAGACTGAGTCAGGGGTCATAGGGGGACTCGCAGAGCCTAAAATGTATTCATAGGCGCTCTTAGTGGAGAATTCTCCATTAGCAGATAAGAGCCAAGCAGGGGAGTCAGGGCCAACATCCTCTATTGGAGGTTTAATACTAGCTAAAGTAGCTCGACCTTGGAGAGAAAGATATTCTTCAATCAAATCCCAATTCCAGGACCCATTAGAAACAAATGAGGCAACAGGGAGATCAATTTGACAAGGAGGAATAATTCCATGAGAGTGATTAATTAGGGGGCCCATATTAGGAATAAATGAGTCTTTCCAAAAGCGAACAGTGCCACCATTTCCAATAATCGAGCAACAGCATCTGTCAAGGTGACTCCGGCTTTTCACAATGTTTTTCCACAAAATAGAAGATCTGTTTGAGGTCGAGACAGAAGGCTTGGCATGATCTTCAACTCTATATTTAGCACGAAGGACTTTAACCCATAACAAATCCGGGGAGGCAATAATATTCCAAGCAAGCTTTAGCATGTAGGCTTCATTGATTGTCTTCAAGGATCTAAAACCAAGGCCCCCAGCAGCTATAGGTTTGCAAATTTTGTCCCATGAGACAAGATGACATTTTCTCTAAGTAGGAGAGGAGCCCCAGATAAAATTCCTGCAAATTTGCTCTATTTCTTCATAGGTTGCTTGGGGGAGAACAGCAGTTTGCAAGAAATAACTGGGATTGCTGAACAGGCAAGATTGGGCAAGAGTTACCCTCCCTTCAAAGGATAAAGAATTAGCTTTCCAACCTGACAGTTTCTTCCTGACCTTATCTACAATAAAAGCATAAGTTTCTTTAGAAGGTCTAGAATGAAGAGTTGGGAAAGCAAGGTAAAGACCAAGGTCAGCAGCTTTAGGAATTTCAAGCAGATCGGATAAATGATAAGCCACTTCATTTTGCACATTACTGGAAAAGAAAACATTAGATTTAGATAAGTTTATTTCTTGTCCCGAAGCAGAACAAAAAGAATCAAGGTCTTGTTTAATGTATTGCACTTGGTTAATGGAAGCTTTGGCAAAAAAAAACAATGTCATCAGCAAAAAAAAGGTGGGAAATTGCCACTTTATCTTTTACAAATTTAAGGGGGGACCATTCAAGAGAGTCAATCATATGGGAAATTATATGACTAAGTCTTTCTATACATATAACAAAGATATAGGGGGATAAAGGATCCCCTTGTCTAATGCCCCTACCCGGAAAGAAAGTACCAGTATTTTCACCATTAACTTTAATAGACGTTGAAGAAGTGGAAATGTATTGATAAATTATATTCACAAGAAGAGGGTCAATTTTAGCAAGAGACAGGGACTCATAGATAAATTGCAATTTTAATCTATCATATGCTTTAGCAAGATTTGTTTCAATGGCCATATAAGTTTTTCCTTTTAACTTTCTCATATAATGGATGGCTTCTTGGTAGATAATTACATTATCAACTGATTGACGACCATATATAAAACTACTCTGAGAGGGGGAAATAATATGAGGAAGAATTGGTCTAATTCTGTTAGCAATAATTTTAGATATGGCTTTATAGATTACATTGCATAGAGAAATAGGTCTAAAATGAGAAGGAAATTCAGGAACATTACCTTTAGGGATGAGAGAAATTGAAGTTTGATTAACCAAGCTTACATATCTTGGATTTTGAAATACCTTGTGAACAAAACCAATAATATGCTCTTTAATGGAATCCCATTGACTTTTAAAGAAGAGGGCATGGAGCCCATCAGGGCCAGGAGCTTTTAAATTACCCATGTTGAACAGACTTTGCTTGATCTCTTCAATATCAGGAAGCGAAGCAGAGGGAGCAGCATTGGTGGGAAAATCTGGAAATGTAGGGAGATCCAAGCTAAGAGAAATATGGCTAGAAGAATCAAAGTAAAGGGAAATAAAAAGTTTAGAATCATACCTTTAATTTCCCGGGGGTCATACACCCAAGAACCAGCCGAAGATTTAAGGGCTTCAATTCTATTTTTTCTTTTCCTAATAACAGTAGATTGGTGAAAAAAAGTTTGTGTTTCTATCACCAAGGGCCAGCCATTTACTTTTAGACATGTGAAACCAGTAGGCTTCCTCATGATCTAAGATTTGTGTATATTCATCCCATAATTTGGAGCAAAGATTAGTTAAGAAAGGGTTAGGCACCAATAACAGTTTGGTTTGAATCCCTTTTAGTCTATTAATTAAGTTTTTTTTTCTTTAAGAAGATATTACCAAAAACAGTCTTATTCCAATCAACTATGATTTGAGAAAAACGATTCACATTAACATCCCAAGGATCACTTAAACTCCAAGATTTTAAGACTTGATTGTTGAAGTCAGGGTGCTCAATCCAAGGGGCTAAAAATTTAAAGGAAGAGTTTCTATAGGCATTACCAGCCCTGGAGGGCATTTTAAGCCAAAGCCCAACATGATCCGATTTAGGAAGGGGAGATTAATAAGAGAGGAGTCCATGAAATTGGAGCTCCAAGAGGCATTAGCTACAATTCTATCAAGTCTTTCACTAATGTGCCCGTTGGTCCAAGTAAATTTAGGGCCTTTGTAGCCAATATCAGAAAGAAGGCAATCATCAAGACATTGGGAAAAGCTATTTAATGAGGATCTGTGGGCAGGGGCCCCACCAGATTTTCCAGCTTCAAAAAGAATTGTGTTAAAATCACCTGCAACACACCAAGGTGAATTGCCACAGATCTGGGAAAACCTTCTAAGTTCATTCCAAAGGTCAAAGCGATGGCACTCTCAGGTACTAGCATATATGATAGATAGAAACCATGATTGACCATAGAAATTATTAATTTTAAGGTGAATACACTGAGTAGTAGAAGAAACAACATCAATAGTAAGGAGGTTAGATTTCCATAAGCACCAAATGCCACCGGAAAAACCTCTAGCATCAACACGGGAAAACCCATCAAAGCCTAATTTTTTAATAACAGATTCAGCTATCTTCCCACTAATCCTAGGTTCAAGAATAGCAATAAAAGCTAATTTATGAATTCGAGAAATATCATGAATAATGCCAGGGAAAATCCTAGACCCGGCCCCTCTACAATTCCAAAACATAAAATTCATAAGATGAGAAATATAAAACAAAGATAGGGAAGAAACCCCTAGTGCTTCTCTGAATTAACCATGGAAGGATCCTCTTCCATCTCTTTGGAAGAGTCTTCTTCCATCTGGTTATCTAAATTGTGCAAAGCATCAACTTGAGGTAGAGAAGACTCATTAATTATATCTGGAGCTAAAGGGTGAGTGGGAACAGATGGATATGATATAGGATGGCCCTAAAAAGAAGAGTTTGGGGAACCTCCAAGAATATCCAATATGCTCCCACCATTCATATATTGATCCTTTAATCTAGATTGGTATCTACGCATTAGCTCAAGAATTTCCTGTTCTTTCTGCTTTTTATCACTAATTTGATCAGGGGTAGGAACATAGTTCATTTGATCTGAAGGCATGGGCCTAGGAATCTTCTCTTTGGGGGGATTTGCAGGAGCCATGGTAGATTTAGGCTTATTCTGGGATTGTTTGCTATGACCAGACCCTGTATTCTTGGGTTGGATTTTCTTACTTAGAAAGGTTTTGGGTTGGGGGGGAATTTTAGGGGAGGTGGCAACTTGCTTGGTAGGAAAAGAATTGGGCGATTGAGAAATCTCAACAGGATCATTAACATTTCCTTCTAAAACATATGATTCATTTTGAAGAATTTCAAATCTAGATCCACTTAATTTAGGGGCTTGGGGACCACCCTCTTTAAAAGAGGTAAAGCTGCCAGGTTTTGAAGGCTTTCTTTGAGGTTTTTTAGCCAGCATCCAGGGACCAAAGCAGGATGAGACTGGGGGAGCTTGGGGTATAAAAGCTAGCTTATCACATGATGGCATGGGAGTGACAATTTTAACTGAGATTCAGACTTATCTAAATTATCAGAAGGAGAAGTAATTTCCTGAACTAGCACATGGGAAGGGGGATCCTGGTTAGAATCTGAAACTACATTTGGAGCCAAAGGGGTCTCAGCACAGTCTTCCAGTTTATGGCCATATTTGCCGCAATTAAAGCATACAAGATGGAGACCCTCATACTCAATTTCAAAGGTGTCTCCAATTGCAGAAATGTATGGGACAAGTTTTCTTCTTAAATCTATTTCTACACAGATACGGGCAAACCTACCCCTAGAGTGAATTGAGGTATGTTGGTCTATTTTAAGCATGGTACCCAAACAATTACCCGCCCTCCATAAAAAATGAGAGTTATACAATTCCATTGGAAGGTTAGGAATGCGTACCCATACAACTATTTTCTTGAAAGAATCTTGCCTGGGTTTGAATCGGGGTCGCCATCATTGGACCAAGAGATAGTGATCTGTGATGAGCCAGGGGCCTTCAAAGAGAGCATGGTTGTAGTCACCTGGATCACTAAACCGGACCATGAAGAACTCATCATCAAGGTCAATGACTTTGACTTGGCCTTGGACTGCCCAGAGGGATTGCAATCGGGAAGAGAGGAATCTTAGGCTGATCTTGCGCCCCAACAGCTTCGCAATGAGGGTATTACGCCATGGCTTGCATCGGTCCTTGTATTCTTCGTACGTGACCTGAACCTCTGGGTTAGGGTTGAAATCCTCCAAATTCGGGTCTTCATCATTCGAATTGTCCAGATCATGGAAGAGATCCTCAATCACAGCTTGGACCATCTCATCGGGACTTATGTCGAGCACCTCAGAGGCAGCCACGATGTCTTTATAGGATACCTTATTCTTTGGACAACAGGAGGGGGATTGGATCTTTTCCGGCATATCGTCCATTTCAGAATCTACAACTGCATCAATGTTAACATTTTTTGTGCTTCGGGCCCGAAGGTCTTCTTCTTTAGTGGAAACCGTAGTGATGTTTTCCATCAACGGAAGAGAACAGAGGAGGGGAGACAAGGGTGGGGAAGACGGGTTCTTGGAGAGGATCTTTAACGTAAAAATATATTTTATCCAAAATATAAGGGGACGAAGGTGATAGTTTATAGTAGGGGTTAGTAATTGGTGGAGTGGGGTGAAAGGGAGGGTCGAGAGAAAGGGATAGGGATGACAATGGGTGCCTTCTGGACAGGGTACCACAGCGCCCGTTCTCGTACCTGCGTTTTCAAAAAAAGCCAGTACCCACGTGGGCAGTAACTTTAGTATTTGTCCTCACACCCGCTGGGCACCTATATATTTGTTACGCGCGTCCGTTACCCGCACTTTTATTAAGTAAAAAATTAACAAGTTACTAAAAAAATATTAATTTAAGAAAACTATATCTCAATTGAAAAAGTTACTCGAAGATCGTCCAAACATAATTTTTAAATACCAGTGATACAACAATTTAATTATATTGAAACACAATATGTTAATGTTCTAAAACACAACAAATGATCTAAAGTTCAAAATTTTTATTAAATATTACAATATATATACTTTCACGTCACACTATTTTATAAATTTGGATATCATGTATTCGAATTCTTGAAGATCTGTAAAAAATTATTATTAACACTAATTAGTCATATATTATAAAGTAAAAAAAACACAAATAGATAGATATAACAATATATTTTTAATTTGTAATATATTATATATATAATTTTTTAAAAAATATATATAAATATATTAGATATTTTAATAAAATAAATATATCTCTATATATATAATTATATATGGTATTTTTATTAAAATATTATATATATGAGTGCGAGTATGTAGCGAGTTGGGCATCAATGTTCCCGTACCCGTGTCCGTTCCCATGAAAAAATGTGGGCTTTTGCCCGTACCCGACCCATACTCGCTTTGCGGGTTTTTACCCTGCCCATTGCGGATAATTTTTACAGGTACCCATAGGGCTTGGGCTCAATTGTCATCCCTAGTAAAAATAGGGGAGGGTGTGAAAAGCAAAGAATTGGGTACAAAAAACAATTTCCTTATGAAAGAGATAATCATGAGTATAACCCACAAATCGGAGGTGTTTGCTTTTCACAAAATAGAGGTGTTTTGCTATTCCACCCTCATTTTGTTTTTTTATTCCTTCCCTAGCTACCCTTACCTGTTCCCCTTCCATTCACCATTACGCCATCCTCAATTTCCAGCCACAACCTCCACCATCACCCCTAGTCATCGTAACCCCCTTCCCTTCCCTTTTTCCCACCCCACGTCTATAAGCCATTTTTTGAAAAAAAAAATACTTCTTGATATGTGTGTGCATAAGTCATTTTAAAAGGTTTAGCTTAAAGGTATAACTATCCAAAAGTACTTTCTAGACGCACATGTTCAGAAGTCAATTTTTTTTTAAAAAAAAAAACTTTTCACACACATTGTCCATAAGCTAAATGAAAATTGGCTTTATGAACACCCATGTTCAGAAAACATTCTTTTTTCTAAAAATTGCCTCCAAACATGGTTGTCTGTTAGCCAAATAAAAAATTGGCTTATGAACATACATGTCGGGAAGCCTTTTTTCTGTAAAAAAATTGGCTTCTAGTTCCAGACATTGGTGAAAAAAAAGGAGGAACGAGTTGCGGTGGGTGGTGGTGATTTTGAGCGGGGGTGGGTGGTGAAGGGGAATGAGAAAGGGAAGGGGCCAAAAGGGTGAGTATAGTTAGGGAAATGTCTTTTTTAAAAAAAAAAATAGGGGTGAGAGTAGTAAAATGGGGTGGGAAAAGTAATGGCTCAAAATGGAACATAGTCTGAGTTGGGCAAAAGTTTGGACTACAATGTCCTTGCATGGAGCCCATACCGTCACCTTCTTTTTTTGGTGGACCTACGTAGTAGTGCTAGACTGCTTGTGCAACAAACAATTCTTTGAAATTTAATTGATTATTGACCTCGACCATAAAAAAAAAGAATTCATTATTGACAAAAAAAAAGAAAAAAGAAATCGAATTGATTTGAATAAATAAATTAAGACACAATTCATAATTTATTAATTTAATGGAAATTGAAATGACTGATAATAATTATGTTTTAATTTATATAATAAATTAATATGTCAATAATACTATATATATATAATAAGGGATTTAATTGATATATACTGTCAGTGTAAAGAAATTTTACACAGATATTTAACGGTGTGTCACCACGTCATTTAATGAATGTCACACCCCACGTGTTATTAAATTCAATAAATGATGTGTCAGAACATCATTTAATGTCTGTGTAAAATTTCTTTACATGTACCGTGTATATATATTAAACTCATAATAAATCATATTATATATATAACGCATGTGAAACGGTTATTAATGCTTGCTTCGAGAACTTCAAGATCAAAGTTTAATTTTGTAAAGATTAAAATTAAATTATGCAATAAACTAAATCAGTTGCCTATAAAAAAACTAAACCAGATCATGTTTATCAGGGTGAAAGTAGGCCGATTCAAGTTAGGATTTGCAAGGCTCAAGTCTGGTCTGCATTATATATTTCGTGGCCTATTTGTCATACCATTTTTACCTGTCTGACCTGACCTCTTTGAAAGTTTGGTTTGTCCTATTAGCCTGTTTAAAAGCCTACTTCATATTATGACCTCTAAATAAACCAATAGGTCTATATCTAAATAAGCTAGCATGTTTATAAACTAATAGATTTACTTTTTTAAAATGTAAATATGTCAATGACATATGCCTTTAAATAAGTCAACAAGTCTATCTCTAAATATTTCAAATAAAAAAAATTAAAATATTATTTATTATTAAACTATTTATTATGTATAATATATTTATATTTTTATTTAAAAAAATATTATTTATAAATAAACTAACTTGTCAAGCTAGTTCATAGGCCCCAATAAGTGACCTGAGCTGATTTCATCCCTGATGTTCATGAGTGAATCAACCGATTGGGAATGATTTTTACAATTATTATGGCAGCAACAATGCAAGGTGATTGTACCAAAGCAGAATTTCACCTTGCACATAAGAGGGTGAATATTTTGTGAAATCATTTGACAATATGAATAGTAGACCCAACAGTAATTTAATTATGTCCCATAAATCCTACGCTTTATTATTATAAAAAATAATTTTAAATTAATAAATATATTATGAAATATTTTAATATTAAATTTATGTTATTTATAATAAAAATTTATTATAAATTCAAAAGTATCATTTATAATTCCCCGATAATATGATTTTGAAACTTGATTTCGTTTATATTTTTCACATTATCTCCGGAAAAAAGACATAGATATATATAGGAGCAGCGGTAAATAAATAATTAGCTCAAAGAATTAATGTTCAATTATATAAACAAGTAAAGAGAAATAGATAGAAAAAGGTCAAATTTATATTATATGATCTAGAGATAAAAAGAACTAAAAATGGTAATATGATGTGTAAAAACTAGGCCGTAAATAGTGAAAGTCATAACCAAAATCAAGAATAATATATATCATATATATATATATATATATATATTAGATGAAAGTCAAGTATTATTATATATAGATAAGGATTTAACGCATATATACGTTTTACACAGTCACCCAATAGTGTGATGTCACATCATTTATTGAGTTTAATAATACATGAAATGTTATGTTACAGTCCGTGTATATTAATTAAACTCGATAGATAAAAGATAACCAAAACTGTCGTCTAAGAATTAATGTGTAAAATTAAACTAATCTATTACTATCATATATTAAAATCTGAGTCATGATTATGAAGAAGCCACTTGTGTACTCCATTCATTCCTTTTTATTTGTCACTTTAATTTTACAATAATGTGCTCTAAATTTTGTTTTCAAGCTACCCAATAATCTCGCTTGCTTTCAGCTATCCACACCGAAAACTAGTGCAACTAATACTCCATCAATCTTTTCTTAAAATTGAAACCCTTCGTTAGTAGTCTACTAGCGGTGGACTCGTGCCGAAGCACATGTTGTATACAAATTAATTTAAATATAAATAAATAAACATAATTTATAAAAAATTATTGTGCTTTAATTTGAGACAATATATCAAATGTAAGAAAATCAATTAATTAATGCAACTTTTAGAGTAATTCTCCACACACAAAATGCAACTTTTGAAGAAATTAATTAATGCCTTCCATGGCAAATTCATTTTGACGTAAAAAAAAATTAATGCCTTCCAAATATGCTGAAAAGTATTCTACTCTATATTATTAATTTTTCATATTCAATTCATTTATTGAAACTGCTATATTTTGAATTTTAAGTGGTAATTATTCCTTATTTAAAAGATGATCGTAAAGCTTATACTCATATGTGTGTGTGTGAGAGGGAGAGAGAGTTATTTTATCAACAAGTTTATTGAATAATAATTTTTGTTAATCAAATTTAAAAATTTTATTAAATTCATCATGTTTAAAAATTTTGAAAAAAATTAAAAACTACTCGATACTTCAACTCACTAAGTTCATTTTAACAATAAAGAAGTTTAAAATATAAGTCAATATCAATTACAAAATTAAATACTGATGAATGTGTAATTTATTTAAAAAAATTCTGCGCGTAATTATTAAGACATAGTTTAGTTGTTAGATTTGTTAAACTTGTATTTGCAATTGTGCACCTAATAGTACGTAGTTAATTACAGTGAAAGGTGGATTGTAACTGCAAGCAAATTCTACCAAATTTTTTTTTTTTTGCGCATGATACATTAATTACTAAGATATATATTGCATGATTTAAATGATATTTAATTGGTGTTCTGGAGTGTCACTACACTCCCGGTCCGACATCTTCCGACATATAGCGGGATTATCGGACGATGATTAGACTGTATTTGACATACCCAAGTCACATCTGTGATAACACCTCCGTGGAACACCTGTTTGGGGAATCCATTGCCTCACATCCGTGACAATACCGACATGAGGGTTCCGTCATCACACGTCGGTGATTTGGTGCACGGACCTGATATTCATTTTAGCACGTGAGTTCACTTTCTTGTGGGCACGTCACACCAGAAATCACGGAGTCCGTTATAACTGCTTAACGGACTTTCCCGCCCAAACTCCATTATATATATCTCGGATCTGAGACGTTTTCAGGTGCATATTCATTTCTTTGTATTGTTACTCTGCTCATACATATAATGACTTGAGCGTCAGAGTCCTTGTAGGTACTCCACCTTTTTCCGTCCAAGCTTCGTCGTACACCGCCGCGAAGCCTCCATCGAAGACCAAGTTTGAAGTTACAGGAAGATCATTGGCGTCGTCTATGGGGAACGAAAACTTGAACAAGACTTTCGTTCTTGGATCTTTCTGTGCATCTTACGGTTTCTTGGAATTTCTGAAGACTGAAAATGGTTGGAACAAGAAGCAGGTCCTCAGCCGCTGGAGGAGAAGGAACCACTCCCCTCACAGCCTCAGGCACTGTACCAGCACTCTTTTCGGCAACCACTGATGTCGCCTCGGCCACTGCAAGCATCCCTCCACCACATCCAGCCACTGTTCGCGCTCGCACCACTGCATCACCGCCACCTGGAAACCTTGGCTCACCATCGTCTCCACAGGACCAACCATCGCGTGGAGAGTTGTTTGAGTTTATCTGTCGTCAAGGCGAGTTGCTGGAGCAATGCGCTCGCCATATGGAAAGAGTTGAGACGGAGCGTCAACTGGAGAATATTCACTGTCATATGACGCGTGAAGAAGCAGCCTCGGAACGTAGCCCTTCACCTCATCGTGCTACCGGAGCGTCACCACATCCAGAATACCATGTTTCACCCCAACGCGACCAACGAATTTCGTCCTCTCGCCCAGCACCGCATTCACAGCAGCCGTTAGTGCAGTCCGTGCACTCTAATTCTCGTCCTCGTAACCAGACAGCCCCGACGCAGAACGAATCTCGTCATGTGCCTGACGAGGAAGTAATTCAAGTTGTGCTACCTTTCTCTAAGCGGATAATGTTGTTTCCAGTCGACAAACGCTTTGAAAAAGTCCCAGTGCCAGAGCTCTACGACAGAATGGGGGATCCTTTGGAGCATTTGGACATCTACGAGTCTGCCATGTCTATCCGGAATGCCTCTGGCCCTATCATGTGCAGAGTATTTTCGTTATCATTGAAGAAAACCGCCCTCAGGTGGTTCCAGACTCTTCCTCCGAGGTCAATCAATACCTGGGCCGACCTGAGGAGTAAATTTATCACTAGCTTTACCACCAGCAAGGTTCAGCCAAAGACGGAGGCGTCACTGAAGCAGATACGACAAGGAGCCGCTGAATCACTCCGAGACTACATTAGCCGTTTTACTAGAGAGGTGTTGCTCGTGCAGGGTTTACAACCCGGCGTACAGCTGATGCTGGCCAAAAGATGGCCTCATTCCCCACTCTCCCTTTTGGATCGACCTCTCCAAAAGGAAGTCGTCTAGTATGGAGGAGCTTTTGAGCAGGGCTGAAGAATATTTAAGCCTTGAGGATGAGGAGCTCACCCTCAAAGTAAAGGACACTAATCCCGGCCAGACGCAGAAAACTCAAGGCTAGAAAAATGACAAGGGTGGCCGATAAGGAAGCAAAGAAGACAAAGAAGTTTTGGAATGATACAATTCTTGCACCCCATTAAACGCACCGCGGGGAAAAATTCTTATCAAGATACTCAACGCCGAGATGTATGAGGCCGAGATGCGTAGGCTGAGGCCCCATAAATTAGGGCCTGTGACGGATAAATCAAAATACTGCAGGTTCCATAAGTCCCAGGGGCATGATACGGACCGGTGCCTGAATTTGAAGGACGCCATTGAAGAATTGATCCGGCGTAGCAAGCTGGACAGGTTCAAAAAGGACCCTGGAGGTTCATTCCAGCGACCAGAGACTGAAAATCGGAAGGATGATTACAGGCGCGAGGAGCATCGACATGAGTCCAGCCGACATGAGCGCAGCAGGTCCAAAACAAGATCACCACGGCGGGAGAGGTCCAGCTCAAGGAGACCCTCAAGAGACCGCACTCTGCCTTCCAGCTCCCAGAGAGATCATCGAGAGCAACCTGCCTCGTCGCGACAAAGATCATCTATGTTATAGCTGGCGGATTTTCCGGGGGAGGAGAGTCGGGGAATGGAAAGAAGAGGCACCTCAAAGAAGTTATGTCAGCGGCATCCCGATCTGGGCATGGCGGCCAAAGAAGGAAACTTCCCCTTGACCTTCTCTGAAGACGACTACAGCCCTGTCATTCCGGGTCATGACGACCCCCTTCTCATCACGGCATTCATTGCAAATCACGAAGTTCGCAGGGTGTTCGTAGACCAAGGGAGCTCTGCCGACGTCATGTTCCTCAAGACTTTCCATCTTTTGCATATTCCTGCATCAGACCTGCTGCCTTATAAGGCCGTCGACTTGATTGGTTTTACGGGAGACAAGTTCCAGCCGGAGGGGTATGTAGAACTCTTGGTCACCTTTGGTCAGTCGTCGCTCTCTAAAACCACCAAGGTTCGCTTTCTGGTGGTCGATTGCCCCACAACATACAACGCCATACTTGGCAGACCAACCCTGAATGCCATTGGAGCAATCATTTCCACAAACCACCCGATGATGAAATTTTGGAGCGATGAGGGCGAAGTCATCAGCATTCGGGGTGATCAGGTCATGGCTCGTTCGTGCTACAAGGAATCGTTGAAGATCACCAAGCCGGAGAAATTTGCCTCCTAGTGCGAGAAAACCGAAGACCAACCGTTGCCTACCGGGGCGCTTTTGGCGGATTTAAATGTTCGTGAAGACTTTACTGAGACCAGACCTATCCCGGAAGGCAGTTTCCGGGCACTCCTGATTGACTCCACCCCGGATCAAGTTGTTCAAGTCAGATGTGGATTATCCCCAGAAGATGAGTAAGCGCTCTGTACACGCATTCGCCAAAACTTCGATCTATTCGCATGGATTGCGACCGATATACCAGGATTGGATCCCGACATCATCTGCCACCGCTTATCAGTTGATCCCAGAATCAAGCCCGTCGAGCAGAGACGCCGAAAGATGTCGGTGGATAGGGCTGAAGCAGCTAAGCAGCAAGTTTCCGAGCTCGCTGAAGCCGGTTTCATTAGAGAAGTAAAATATACCACTTGGCTGTCAAATGTAGTCTTAGTCAAAAAGCCAAATGGCATATGGCGAATGTGTGTAGATTATACGAATTTGAATAAAGCTTGCCCTAAGGATTCTTACCCTCTGCCTAATATCGACCGTTTGGTCGACTAATCTTCTGGCTATCGCCCCTTATCTTTTATGGACGCATATTCCGTCTACAATCAAATCCCGATGTACCCTCCCGATCAGGAAAAAAACTGCGTTTATGACTGAGGGAGCGAATTACTGCTACCGTATGATGTCGTTCGGCCTTAAGAATGTTGGTGCCACTTATCAAAGGATGGTGAATAGAGTATTCCGGGATCAAATCGGCAAAATCGTCGAAGTTTATGTTGACGACATGATCGCGAAAAGTACCTCAGACTCGAACACGCCCATGACCTCGGCGAAGTTTTTAATCAACTCAGACGTTATAATATGCGCCTCAATCCAAAGAAGTGCACATTCGGAGTTCGGGCTAGTAAGTTTCTCGGATTCATACTCACGGAGCGAGGTGTGGAGGCGAACCCGGATAAATGACGGGCCGTTCTGGAAATGAAGAGTCCTACATCTGTAAAAAAGGTTCAGCAGTTAACAGAGAGACTTGTCGCCTTGACCAGGTTCATTGCAAGGTCCGCATCTTGGGCACTTCCCTTCTTCCGCCTTCTCAAGAAAGGGAAATCATTCATTTGGGACGAAGAATGCGAGGGAGCCTTCCAACAGATCAAAACTATCTTGGAATCTCCCCCCGTCTTGACAAGGCCCATGCCGGGGAAAAAGTTGTTCTTGTACTTATCAGTGGCAGATGAAGCAATTGTCGCTATCTTGATACGAGAAGTTGATGGCAACCAGCTCCCCGTGTTCTTTGCCAGCAAAGCCCTATAAGGCCCCGAGCTCAGGTATCTCAAGGTTGAGAAAATTGCACTGGCTTTAGTAACGGCTTCTCGTCGGCTCCGCCAATATTTCCAAGTTCACCAAGTCATCGTGCGAACGAACCAACCCATCAGACAGGTCCTACACCAGCCAGATTTAGCCGGACGAATGGTTACATGGTCCGTCAAGTTATCCGAATTCGGAATCACGTATGAGTCAAGACATGCAATCAAGGCTCAGGCCCTCTCTGATTTTATCGCGGAACTCACGTTGGCATCTATAGACTTCGATGAATGGTGGGAACTACACGTGGATGGCTCTTTGAACCCAAAGGGAAGTGGATCCAACATATTGTTAGAGATCCTGCAGGGTGTCATCCTGGAGTACTCGTTAAGTTTCTCTTTTCCGACGTCAAACAATCAGGCCGAGTATGAAGCCGTGATTGCAAGGTTAAGGATGGAATCCGAAGTAGGGGCATCTCGAGTGAAAGTCAACAGTGATTCTCAATTGGTTGTCTCTCAAGTCAAAGGCGACTACCAGGTCAGAAACCCCCCTTCTTCTGAAGTATCTTGGAAAGGTTAAGGAGTTGTTCCACTGTTTCTCCGAGGTAGAAATCAACCACATTCCCAGAGAAAGGAACTCCAGGGATGATGTCCTCTTGAAACTCGCAAGCACGAGGTCATCTAGGAATAACAAATCCGTGATTCAGAAAGTCATACCGGCCCCCACCATGGTCATGTCTCTAGATTCCGAGGAGTGTTGGTATACGGGTATACTGAAGTACCTTCAGGACGGTTCGCTACCCAATGATTCCGAGGAGGCACGACGAATCCATAGGCAAGCAGCTCGGTACTGCTTAGTAGACGGGAGTCTTTACAGAAGAGGGCTGGCACAGCCATTGATGAGGTGCATCACGGGAGAGCTTCTTGAGTATGTTATGGCGGGGGTCCATGAAGGCGTATGTGGCCATCACCTCGAAGGACACTCGTTAGCTCGGAAGATATTGCGAGCGGGATACTACTGGCCGACTATGGAAGTTGATTCCGTTAACTATGTGAAGAAATGTCTGTCCTGCCAGAGACACGTCGTCATTCATCGAGCCCCAGCCGAAGCCTTATGGTCCATCTCGGCTCCATGGCCATTTTCGTGGTGGGGGGTTGACATTATAGGGCCATTCCCCATAGCCTCGGGACAACTTAAATATCTCGCAATCGCCGTAGACTACTTCACCAAGTAGATCGAGGCTCAGCCATTGGCAAAGATCACGACAAAGAACCTCGCAAAGTTCATCTACCGTTTTGTAATCTGCATGTTTGGTATTCCACACACCGTGGTGACAGACAACGGAACACAGTTGACGGCAAAAGATTCCGAGAACTTATGGAGGATTACCACATTAATCACAAGTTTTCATCTGTGGAGCATCCCCAGACTAATGGCTAGGCGGAAGCTGCTAACAAAGTGATACTTAAAGGCTTGAAGAAGCGCCTTGACACAACCAAGGGACTTTGAGTTCCCATCCTCCATGCAAATCAGTGACTCTCCCTTCATGGTCACTATCTTCCTCAGTGTCTGATGTTGATCGCTTTTTCCTTTTGAACTTGAATTCCCAGATGGACTCTGGTTTTTTCACTTTCATTCTAGGCTTCCTCAGAAATCCGGAGCCTTGTACTTGCGAAGAGTCTGGAGAAGTAGCATTATTTTGTTGTAACAGAGGTATTCCCTTATCAATATGAAACAAAATTGTTTCATCCTTTGTACCCATTGCATACTTCCCTTGATCAACATCGATGATCATTCGAGCAGCCTTCATGAATGGTCTTCCCAAGATAAGGGGGACATCAGTATCCTCTTCTGTTGTCTCTGCAACGTAAAAATCTACCATATATGCAAACTTATCTACTCTTATTTCAATATCCTCAAGTATTCCATGTAAGCTTTGAGCAGATTGATTTGCAAGAAGCAGTTTCACATTAGCAGGCTTGACCTTCACATCACTCAACTTATTAAAATACGATAGCGGCATCAAATTGATGCTCGCTCCAAGATCCAATAAGGCATAAGTTGAAGGTAGATTACCAAAAGAGATGGGTATAGTGAACCTACCCGGGTCAAGTGACTTACTTGTGAGTAAGACCTTTTCTTCGTGATGTTCCTCCTTTTGTTGGGCTGCTTTGTCCTCATCTTGATGAACTGCTTCCTCTTGAGGTGCTTGTTCTTCAAAGACGAGTTCAACTTCCTCATCAAGGCCTTCCTCCTCTGACTTGTTGCCATCAGTAGAAACTAAATTGCATTGCTCCTTGTGATTTGTTTGGTCACAGCTGAGAAGTGTTGCTGTCTATACTCTGCCATTTCATTTGCTAACTGACCCACTTGATTCTCTAGAGTTTTGATTGATGCTTCAGTGGTTGTCTTGAATCCAGTAAATCCTTGTACTAATGTATCAATCTTTCCCTCCAAAGAATTCAGCTTATCGTAAGTTGAAGGCTGCTGCTGATAGGGTTGTTGTCGACCTCCATTCTGATTCCAACCAGAGCTGGCTTGGTTGTTTCTCCATCCTTAAGAGTACTGGTTATTATTGTTGTTGGAGAAGTTTCCTTGCCTTCCCTGATTTCCCATATAATTGACTTGCTCTGGCCGTGGCTCTTGAATAGTGCATTGACCATTTGGATGGTCTCCTCCACAGAAGTCACAAATTAATGTTTGGGTTGGAACCGGTGGTGAGTAAACAGCTTTAAGTTGTTGAGGGAGTGCCTTCAATGTATCAGTGAGTGCTTCTATTTGACATTTAATGAGCTTATTCTCTGCTAATAGAGCATTATTTTGATTCAACTCAAGCATTCCCTTTGGCAATTGTGCAGGTTGTCTTCCACTTCAAGCTTGTTGGTCATTCTGAGCCAAGTTGTTGATAATCTCGAGAGCTTTATCAACTTCTGCGAACAAGATTGTTCCTCCTGCTGCAGCGTCTATAAGAGATTTGGAATCTGAACGTAGCCCCTTACAGAACATGTTGAGTTGGGCTATGTCTTCGAAACCATGGTTAGGACATTTGCGCAACAAAGACTTGAATCTTTCCCAAGCTTCATATAGTGGCTCATCATCCCTTTGTCTGAAAGTTGAGATCTCTGCTTTGGCTTCTATTTGCTTCTCTGATGGGAAGAATCTAGTCAAGAATTTTTCCTCAACCACACCCCAATTAGTCAGACTTTGGTTTGGGTGTGATTGCAATCATTCCTTAGCTTTACCTATCAAAGAGAAAGGAAATAAGCGTAAGTAAACAGATTCTAAACTTCCTTCATGAAAACCCAGAGTTCCAATCAATTCATAGAAATTAGAAAGATGATAATTTGGATTTTCGTGGTCCAATCCAATGAATTGATGTGCGCTAATCAGATTTAGATGTGCAGGCTTCAACTCCAAGGTTCTTGCATTAGGTGGCAGTGCAATGCTTGAGTAATGACGTGGTCCTTGATGGGAGATGTAATCTCCTAAGGTTCTCCTTCTTGGAGTTCCTTCTTCCTCTGCCATATTTTTGGGTTCTTCAACAAATAATCTCCTTCTTCTTCTTCTTGAGTTTCTATCTCTGTTTCTTCGAGACGTCCTTTCGATTTCCGGGTCGAATAGCAGTTGATTAGGAGTCGCCTGACCTCTCAGAAGCATAAACAAGAAACTTGAAAAAGGGTAAGTGTTGAAGAGATTTTTATTTTAATAAAAGGAAACAATAAAATTCCTAAATATAAATCCTAAAAAAGAAAAACAAGATAAAATAAAATAAAACTTGATAAATAGACCTCAAAGATCTACACAAATTGAACCGTTCCCCGGCAACGGCGCCAAAAATACTTGATTGGTTTCTGGCAAGCAAACCACAAATCCAGCAGTATAGTAGTTAAGTAAGATATCGTCTCCACAGGGAACAGAAATTTATGTAAACTGAAATCGTATTTATCAAGGGAATTAACAGTTTGTAGTGAATATGATGCGAAAGTGTAAATAACAGTTACTATCAATGAGAATTAGAAAGGTAGCGTCAGAGATACTTTACTTGGATTAGGATTGAACTTCATCTCATCACACCCCTTATGTATGTAAAGACTACCTATTATTTTAGGTTTACTCTATAGTACTGTAGACAAACGCTATTGCTAAGACCTCGAGTTACCAGCGGCCTCACACACTCAAAGGTAAACTATGCGGGTTCTCCCAGGCGACAGACTTACCCTCGGCTTATTTTGCTCTACTTGTTCAGTTTGTAAAGAATTAGTTGAAATACGAGGCAGACGCTGTGGATGCAACTTCGCTCAAGTACTGTCACTACCCTCACTCACTAGAATACATCCATGTTCGTTTCCTGGATTGACAATCATCTAACTCTTTGCTATCGATATCCAGGCCTACCCCTGTGAACGCCCTTCGCTAGAGTACTCACACTACCCATCGCTCATTAGTAACGCCCATGTCTCGGTTATCTGATATCGAGTCCTCTTATTCAATCAGAGAGTGAGTTTCTTCAGAATCCGCTCCCCCACTCTCGCTCCTAATCTAGACTATAAAAATAGTAAAGACTAGCCTATAACTCCAGGCGTAAACCGCGGGAATTAGGAATAAACACAGAATAAGATTACCAATACTATAGACAGAGAGCTCATAAATAATAAAATAGAATTTACATACACTTGGAGATAGAATTCGATTACATTCAATCCTACTGGAGAGTTAACTACTCGAGGTAGCCATACAAACCACTGAAGATGTTGTCACCATCTTCAATCCTCATGAAGCACTCCTCCTCTCCTACTCTAAACTTAGTTACGACACATAATTACAATAATTGTGTACAATAATCTCACTGCGTAACTCCTTGGACTGGTGCAAGAGGTTCCTATTTATAGACGAGGAAAGACAACAAATTTGGGAAAAGATCGTCTTAAAAACGACAAGAAGGAAGCAATTTGCGTAGTCTGCGCTTCATGATGCGCTACAGCGCAGGCTGTAGCGCAGATTCCAGAAAGTTGCGCTTCACCTGCGCTATAGCGCAGGGTGAAGCGCAGCTCACGTCCCGCAGCTTCAACTTTCCTCTTTTATTTGTTGATCTCTCCCCGAGACTAGTTTTCGTGCATTTGTCCTTCCTTGTTTCCCTTTATTTTCTGATATCTTTGTACTTATTGTGCAATCCTTGTTTATTTGGGAAGCTTGTCTGCAATATCTTTGATTGATTGGCTCTAATCTCCTCATTAATGATTCAAATCTGCTTCAAATCTTTAATTAATGGTCCTCAATCAATCTCCAATCTTGCATAAATCTGCCCATTTAATGCTACTTAATTTCTGAATTTAATCTTTGCATAAATCCTGCAAAAATCAGCAATAAATCTATTAAAATAGCATCAAATTCAAAACTAGGATTAATAAATACAAATTATTAAATATTAAATAAAAAGAGATTGATTTGGGGCAAAATTACCATTTTATCCTTAATAAGTGAAATAAAATATATACTAATTTATCAACTATTTTTCACTTATCAAGTCTGCACGACAAAACCGTGGTGCCACAGATGTTTGACGTCGGAGATCCCGTCCTAAGGAGAGCATACGTTGGCAATAAAAATGCGGCTCAAGGGAAACTAGCAGAAAATTGGGAAGGCCCCTACCGGGTAACATGCAAGACGGGCACGGGAGCATACCGGCTCGAAACACTACCCGGAGAAGTCATACCCCAGACATGGAATGCGGATAAGCTCCGCATGTATTTTAGTTGATTTCATTTGTAATGTCTCTCCCTAATGTAATGACCTTTTCAGATTTCCACTTCACTTAATAAAGTTGCTTGAGTCAATTCATTGTTTTTGTCGGCAATGACCATCTCGGGCACAGTCCCTTGAGCATTTCGGGCTTAGTCCCTCGACACCTCGAGCATAGTCCCTTGACCATCTCGGGAACAGTCCCTTGAGCATTTCGGGCTTAGTACCTCGACACCTCGGCCATAGTCCCTCGACCATCTCGGGCACAGTCCCTTGAGCATTTCGGCCTTAGTCCCTCGACACCTCGGGCATAGTCCCTCGACCATCTCGGATCAACAACCCGAAATGAGGATGGATAAAAGCGCAGACATTATCGAGGTATAATCTCAGACTTTTATTGTTAGAATTTAAACTGATAAAGCCCAGGCAGGGCACAACGCATAACAGGTAAATCATGCAACAACCGAGGGTACGTGTAGTTTAAATATCTAAACAAGGCGAAATCTATTTAACTGAAAGCACAAAATCAAAAGTTGTTCATACTGTGTCCAAAATAAAAGAAGAGAACAAAAAAATACAAGCATAATCGGCATCCCGGTCCTTCTCACTCAACCGCCTCATCAGTTTTATTAGTTTCGTTGGCCGACCCCTTGGCATCCGTCTTCTTCTCCTCGTCATTGTCGTCATCATGTAAAGCCGGGGTAGAGGGAACTTCATCCCCAGGTTCGCACTCCACATTGTCGGTTGGGTCGTAGCGGTACCACTTCCCTCCTCAACAGTGTACAACGCGGACATTCCCCGGGTATTCAGCTTTACCCCGGGATTCAAATATTTCATCTACTTGATGGCGGCATAGAAATAGACTGCAAAGGTATCAATCCACAGCTTCTCGGCGTTCTCCTTCTCCTCCCTCTCCTCTTCCACCTGAACCTCCAGCTCCTTTACCCTCTCCTGCAAGTTGGCAATTTCAATCGAGGCAAGTTTGGTCGCCTCCTTTGCCGCCTTGGCCTCCTCAGTAGCCGTCTTGGCCTCCTCAGAAGTCGTCTTCGCTAAGGCCTGGGCATCTGTGTTCGCGATAGTGAGGGTTTCAACTTGCTTGGTGAGGGCGGTGTTACTTTCCTACAGCTGGTCCCTTTCCGTGGTCAATGATTCCACCTCGTATACAACCTTTTGCATCAGCAGCTCATCCGACTCCAGCTTTGCTGTTACCTTTTCCAGTTCCTCTTTCAGGGGAAGGAAGGCGACAAGGTCCCTAGTGGCACCCATGAAGTATTGGGACATCATGGCGAACCTCATGCCCCAGTTGGAAGCCGTGTTCAAAAACTTTGTCAACTCGGCTTCCGATTTTCTGCTAAACAACGCCTGGCCCTGAACAGCTAAGTACTTTCGTACTTCCTCCGCGGTCATGTCAGAAGCCGGCGGCCCGACGCTTAATAATTCCGGAAGCCGGGAACCTTCAGTCGCGCCCTTCCCCTTATCACCCTTCGGAGGGAGCATAGAAGAAGAACCTTTGAAAAGTACCTCCGCGGGTTGCTTCACGACAACAGTAATCACTGGGAGCTCTTGAGGCGTGGGCGTACCCACCCTTTGACGTTTGACTTTTGGCTTTTCTGCCACTTCAACGCCTTCAGAGGCGACCCCCTGGTCCTCCTGTTCCTTCGCCTCCTTGGCCTTCTTTTTGAGAAGTTTCTCCGCTAGTTTTGCTTGTTGCTTGGACGCCATACTCTCTGCAAGAAGGATAAAACCGATTAGAAAAATATTAATAAATAATCATGATAAGCAATAAGATAAAAGATTACCCAAGGACTTTCGGGTTGCACAACCGCCTTCAGCAATCACGGATTGACTGTCTAATGTTCTGTGATCCTTGACGAACTTCTTGATGGCGTCCACCACATCCCTTTCCTCATGGGACAACTCTTTGTAATCCACTAAGTAGTCCTTGGACGATCGTTGGAGGTGGCCAAGATTCCAGTACGGATTAATGATGGCTCGACCATCTTCCCCGAGGACGTTCCACCTTCCCTCACCTTGGGGCACCACGAAGAGAAACTTATCTTTGAAGTTCTTATAAGAATCTTGGAAGGTTTCAAAAATCTTTCCCCCTGCTCCAGCATGGAGGGACAACCAGGAATACCGGTTAGGGCCATCCTTCACCACCAATGGGCGGAAGAAGTAGAAAAAGATGTCGAAATTAAGTTCGAGCCCTAAGCCATTGCACATGATCATGAAGCTCTGAATGAAGGCCCAACCATTGGGATGCAACTGCAAGAGGGCAACTTCTAAATGATGCAGAATCTCTAACTCAAACTAGTGAAACGGAAGCCAGAATCTGAGGTCGTCGAAAACCGTCTTATACATCGGGATGAAAAAGTTCTCCTCCAAATCTCTCTGAGAACAAATCCTATCGTCCTTGTCGGGTACTGCCATGTCCCACTCCGCCTCCTTGCCCGGTTCCACCCATTCGACATCACGGAACCTCAATTCTAGTGATTCAATAGAGCTGAACATACTAGAGGTCCCAAGTGCCTCTGTGTCCACCCATGTAATCGACGCCAATGTCGGGGGGCGGGTATTTGGTAGCCGGCGAGGTGTGGATTTTCCGCTTTTCCATCTCGGACCTGTCCAAAAGTCCAGGAGATAAATTAGATGTGGGAGATGTTGAATCTACCCTGGGACGTTCGGGGCCAATCCCGGAGGATCCAACGGAAAACACCTCGGGATAATCCCATTTTTAGAGAATGCGAGCAGTTTCTTAAACTGACTCGCGTTGCCAGTTTCTAGGGCCAACCATCCCAGGAAGACGTCTACGCCTCCTAACTAGATTCGGGATGTCCGGATCCTCAAGTTCCTCTGACACAATGATACACCGCCGTCTGTTTTCAACGGCAAGTGCCCTAGCCTTGGCCCTTGTGAGCATCATGTATCGTAAAACAAAAATAGGCAAATGGGGACAAAACAATACCTTGCATGATTCTTGATGAAAGCTCCTTAAATTGTTCGTAGAAGTCTGCAACGCCAAAGTTTACACGAGCTTTGGTCACGAAGAACGAACGGGACGAAGCTTGCAGATGGAAGGGGAACTTGAAGAATGCACGTGTGAAACTGAAAAACCAGAGGTAAGGCACGGGTAAAGGGGGCACAATGTCTGAAGGCAAAGTTCAAGCTTCTGTAGAGGAAGAGCTTTCGGAGAAGAAGAAGAAGAAGAAGGAAAGTAAAAATTGCTCCCAACATTGGGTTTTATATAAATTCAATCAACAGTCCAGATTGAGCCAGCTAATGAGGCCCACAAGCCCAAAATCACGAGATTCAGACACGTGTAGTAGCGGTTAAATAAAACATTTATTTCAAAATTATATTCGTTACTCAGGAAAACCAAGCGTTGCGACCACAGAAGCTACCACGGATTACGCGCGCGAAAGTTTCAATCTTGAAGTACACGTCCAAGTTAACCCGGATATCCTCTCATCGATGCCGGAAAAGCAAAGTCGATCATTCCATCACGGAATGACCGACTTGGGGGGCAACTGTTCTGGAGTGTCACTACATTCCCGGTCCGACATCATAAATACTCGTCCGACATCATCCGACATATAATGGGATTATCGGACGATGATTAGACTGTACCTGACATACCCAGGTCAAATCCGTGATAACACCTCCGTGGAACACCTGTTTGGGGAATCTGATGCCTCACATCCGTGACAACACCGACATGAGGGTTCCGTCATCACACGTCGGCGATTTGGTGCACGGACCTGATATTCATTTTAGCGCGTGAGTTCACTTTCTTGTGGGCGCGTCACGCCGGAAATCACGGAGTCCGTTATAACTGCTTAACGGACTTCTCGCCCAAACTCCATTATATATATCTCGGGTCTGAGACGTTTTCAAGTACACATTCATTTCTATGTATTGTTACTCTGCTCATACACACACTAACTTGAGCGTCGGAGTCCTTGCAGGTACCCCACCTTTTTTCGTCCAAGCTCCGCTGTACGCCGCCGCGAAGACCAAGTTTGAAGTTACAGGAAGATCAATCGGTATACTTTAGTTATTAAATTGTTACACTAATAATTGTTGATCATAGTGCAAGTGAATTTTAGTCATAGATAAATTAATCTTATTTATAACGTTTGGGGTTTAAATATATATATATATATATATATATATATATGTGATTTTATTTTTTATTAGTAATTATTTTTTAATTAAAATACAAAAGTTGAGCTATTTCATCAATCTCAAGCAATTCAAAATTAAAAATCAGCAAAATGAAAAGCAAATTAAACCCACCTTATTCTTAATGAAGTTAAATTTATTTATTATATGTTGAATATATATATCTTTCTAAATTAACCGTCACCGAGTTGATTGTCAAAAAGAAAAGGCTTCTTTTTTTTTATTGTAATAAATGGACCACCTAAAAAGGTTATCATAATTAATGGGTAAAGCTTTCAAGTTGTACATGTAGGACAATCCCATCAAGGTCGCCTCATGCCACACTTTTGACATTTTTCTCAAAGAGAAATGGGTTTGAAATTTGAGGATAGAGTGGGTTGTAATAATTTTCTTATAGATCGATGTTGTTATCTAATCCTATCTAATACCTCCAAATGTTGCCATCATTGTCTTAATATAATGCTTCTAAGGATGTGGGGGGAATAGTGGAACCCACCATCATGTGTGGGAAGGAAGGTGGCAGTGAAAGGAACCACAACACACAATTGGGGAAGAAGACTTGAGGTTTCCATGAAGCATGAGCAGCTGATATATACTATATGGTAAGAAACAGGCCCATAAGATAATGTCCTAAAGCTGGCAAAACTTCCCTGCTTTCGGATAGCCTTTCATTTTCTTGACTTTATTACCTTCATCATATATATCAACAACTCAAGTATTGGAATTTGAGAGATCAATTTCCTGTGATCCTCACGTGTATCTTTGTATGTGCTATATATGAGCATGCATGAGCCTTGGATATGTAGATAAATAGAGAGGGGAATGGCATAGTGAGATTTCATAATTAACATAATGAGATTAATTTTTCATTCAAAATTATATACTCGCTCTATTTAGAATGTTTTTATAGTCTTTTTTATAAGATTTTTTTAAAAAAAATGTTATAAAACCATGGTTTTGAAAACCGGACCGGACCGGCCGGTCCGACCGGTAAATTGGTGAACTGGTCCTGTGTCCGGTCCAAATAAACCAATGAACTGTTCTGCAAAAAACCGATCAAAAAATCGGTAAATCGATCAAAAACCGGTAAAAAACTGGTTGATTCGGTCTTTCATAAAAAAATTCTATTTTTTTATTTTTTATTTTTTATTTAATTTAAAATACTTTTAAGATAAATAAAAACATATGTTTGAGAATTACACATAGATATTTATTATTTTATCAATTATTTTTATTTTTTTGTTTTATAAACCTTATAATAAGGTTGTTTAAATAAGTTTATAACTTCACATATCTTAATTTCTTATAATTTTGTGTTAATTTATTATTTAAAATATTATATAATATTTAAAATATATATTTAATTAATTCCGGTTCGACCACGGTTCAACCACGGTTGAACCATTGAACCGTGAACCAATGCCTTCACCGGTTCAATTACCCATTCGGTTTTTAAAACATTGTATAAAACACTTTTTTCTTATTTATTTTTATAAAAGTTGTTCATTGGCTTTATTTATTAGTTGTTTATTAATGATTAATAAGAAATAAGAAATTATATACATTCTTGCACTTGTGGTGAGATAAATGATTGGGAGAGAGTATTCACCGTGAAAATTAAAATTAAGTTTAGATGTTAATATTACCATTATTAAATTAAAATGTTATAATTATTTAATAAGAGTACGTTGATAATGTTAGATAAGAGGATAAAATTGCAATGTAATGTTATTTTTTATAAAATCAATAAAATTAACTACTTTTAGTTTTATTAATTTGTATAATTCAATTAAAGATATTTTACAATAAGGATAAGAGAAATAATTAATAATCTATAGAACACAAATTTTCTCTTTATTTTTCTATTATACCCATTATCTCATAATTCTATTTTTGTATTCGTATTATTTTGCTATTGGATGAGAATTATTAGCTACCTGAAAGAAGGTGTATATAAATATAATATGTTGGGGCCTGAGTTTGAATGGTTGGTGTGTAGTTTGTGTTGTAAATTCAAAAGTGGGCCCTTCACTTTCAATAAATGAGAAAAACAAAAAAGGTTTGCTACTCATTAGGTTGAGTTTCTCTCATCTATTCACATTGAGTCCTCCATGTTATACTCTTTTTTGGATCTTTAGTTCTTTACACATATGTACAACTATTATTTTTCTTAAAATTAATTAATATCCCTGAAGCGCCATCCACATTCACTCCAATCTCCAATTCACGTACAGAGCGTGATGATGGGTTTTAAAGTCCAAAAAGCATATCTTTAGGGTTTTGTTGGAGGGGCTCCACAAAGGAGGGGCCCACATGCGGAATTGGGACTATGGGTGAACTGGGATCATGGTGAATTGTCTACAATAATATTGGCAATATAGATCAAGTGTAAGATATTGAGTGATAATAATAAGATCCATATATTTTCATGATTGAACAAGAGACTTGTATTTGTTTACAAGTTGGTACACTAGAATTGGCCAAAAGAGGGTTTTTACCCACACATTCATGGTGACAGGGTAAGATCCCTCAGATCTTCATGAATTCACATTATTTGTAAATATATATGAAGTGTAATTATCAGCTAAAGATATAGGACATCTGTTTGTTGAAGCAATGGTCACTTTCCCAATTAGAAAATCTCTTTATAATCTTCCAAAGTTGATACTATTTCAATAGTAATAAGTTAGAATGGAAATATCCCATTAGCATTTATCTATATATATATATATATATATATACATCTGAAATTTCAGTTTTTTTAAGTAAAAAGAAATTAATTAATAAGGAGTACAATGGATATACTCCAACCCATTATAAATCCTAAACCCTAACTAATAAGAAATATAATGAATACTTCAACCCATTATAAAATATGCCAAAAAGCGCTAAGTACATAAATAAATTAGTCGTTTTGATAAAAAAAAAAGCTGGGTGCATAAACAAGACTTTTTTTTTTCTTTTTCATTATTTTTTTTGCCATACAGTACAGGTATTTTGTTCAACTATACATATATGTGAAGAAACTTCACATCCTTGAGAGTTGAGTAGTAAATGTACACTTAAATTATCTCGTGTTTAAAAGTTGGGGTATGAAATACATTATGTGGAATTTTCGTTATTTTTTCTAGTTAAATTTGTATATTTTTACTACTAATTAATTATAATATTGTTAGGAGGAAATTAAAATTTTGTAGTACTATTTCTGATCAGTAATATTTTTCACCCTCTGACAGCTATTTGAAGAAAATGGAACAGCAAAATCAAAATGAAAAACGTGTGATATACAGGCACAGTTTAAGTGATTAGACACTTTAGAGAGTGAGTGAAAATTGGATAAAGACTTCAGGTTTATTCACGGTATTAATGACTTATTAATATAATCAAAAGATTTAATTAGTGTATACCGTGAGTGTAAAAAGAAGTTTTACACAGAAATTCAATGGTGTGTCATCACATCATTTAATGAATATGACACTTCAAGTATTATTAAATTCAATAAATGATGTGACAGTCAGGGACGGATCCAGGATCGAAACAAGGGGGGCGAAAATTTTTTTTAATAATAAATATTAAATATTAAATAATAGTCAAATTTATCATATCTTTTATTTAAATTATATATATGGTATATTCTTATTATAACATTCATCAATAATAATATTTATATCAAATGATTTTTTTTATAAAAAATCACTTAAAAGGACTAAATTTTAATAATAAATATTAAATATAAAATTTAAATTATAAAAATTAAATGTATCACACTCATTTTATTTCTTTTTTTCCTTTTATTACATATATATTAATAATGTTTTATTTTTTTTATTTATAGTGTGGTGTAACAGGGTGGGGGAGGGGGGCCAAAGCCCTTGCTTGCCCCCCTTGGATCCGTCCCTGGTGACAACACATCATTGGATATCTGTGTAAAACTTCTTTACACTGAGAGTATATATATATATATTAATCTCAATACATTAATTTAATACTTTGAAAACATAAACACATATTCATTACTTACTTTTTTATCAACAAACAAATTAAATAAAGAGGGTAACCTATATATAGGGGTGGGAATAGGCTAGGCTAGACTGGGCTTTGATTAAATAGGTCTGACCTATTTTATAAATTCAAGGCCTAAGCCTGGCCTATTACCTATGATAGGCTTTTTTTTAGGTTTGACCTGGTCTTTTTAAAAACCTGGTCTGACTTGTTAGCCTATTTAAAGGTCTTTATATGAAAAGGGACAATAAATCGATTTCTAAGCCCAAAAATTGTGTGTATCCTGATTTTTCTTATCTAACATCTTAGTCAATACTCAATACTAAAATACATAATATTGGTCCTGCAAAATTCTTAACCCAAACCAATACAAACAAATAAAACATAAAAGTAATTTACAAATTATAGATATATACAAATATAATAATATTAAGTGTATTCAAATTCGTTATAACTTATAAGTTATAAGTAATTAATATTTATATAATTTTAATATATTTACTAATTTTTAAATATAAATAGGCCGACCTATCAAGCTTTGTAGACTTGTGAGTTGGCCTAAGCCTAGCCTCTTTATTTAAATAGGCTTTTTAAAATGTCTGAACCTGGCATTTTTTAAATAGGCTAGGCCAGATTAGGCTCTAATTAGGCTAGGCCATAGGCCCCTGTCGGCGGCCTGGCCTATTCCCACCCCTACCTGTATATAAAATCCACCCACATTTTACATGGCTTTTAAGCAAAGAAGTGGTTTTCGACCAAGAAAAAAGAAAAAAAAAAGCAAAGAAGTGGTTCATATACCCATTCCTTTTCATCCCACCCCTTAACCAAATTCAAGATCGATCTCAAAGACCATTTGTAACATATTATTAAAACAAACATTCTCATATTCACTACTTATTTCGATTAGAGATAAGAAAATTTTGGTAAGAGGAATAACCAGGGAGATATATAGAATTATTCATATGGGTAGGCAAACCTCTCTAGAGATTGATCGATCAATTATGAAAACAACATTTAATGATGGCGAAAAGGGGATAGCAATGATATAACATGATTATATTGAATGTATATTTATGTATCAAATTGGATGGTTATATTTACAATAAAATTGACAAAAATGGTCAATTGAAAATCTTGATAAACAAAAATTGAGATTATTTTACTGACATTTAAGACTAGTTAGACCTTCTAATCAAACAACTATTTCAAAAGTTTAAGTTGTTAGTGAGATATATTTCTAACACATCTCTCACGCAAGAACCTATTGGGCTTAAAGCATGGACAATGCACAAACCTACTAAGGCATGCATCAAGGATCGAACTCTTGAGCACCACTTGGTCATAGAGACTTAAATATGTACCATGTCATAAACCAACTGTCCCAGTCTTAGTTGTTGGGGGAGGACACATTAATGAATATATCTCTAACGCTATATAGGGAGGAAACTAAAAAAATGAGTAGGGGGCGAAAATTATTTAATGCAAAATCTACACTAATTAACTTCTTCTATTGATAATTAATAAAGTTTAATTTAATGAAAAACAAATTATCATATATCTTATAGAGGTAAACATGACTTGTTCCATTTCTTCTTAGAATATTCTAATTGTTTTCCATCATTAATTATTATTAATTTGACATATTACACATATAATTTTTTTTATTAAAATATTGAATGGAGATTGTTTGAATGCAAATGATATATATTGATGAGATTTTTTTTTATTGCCAAAGACCATATATTTTCAAATTTTGCATTGTATTTGCAAAACAAGCTTCAACTAAGATTATAAAATGGGTCAAGATTATGCAGGATAGTGGAGTTAGGAACAACTAAACCTTTGTTAAAGAGTTCATGGGTTTCAAAGTGAGCAGGTACATAATGGATTCATCATGGATGGATCCATGATTCATTTAAATCGAAGAAAGTTTAATAATAAATATTAAATAAAATTTAAATGTATTTTCATGTAAGTTATACATGTATATTTATATTATAAAATTTATCAATAATAATATTTATATTAAATAACTTTTTATAGAAATTATTTAATAAGATAAAAAAGTAAATATTAAATAAATTATGTAATAAAAATAAAATGTATTTTACTCTTTTATATCTAAATTATTTTTGTTTTATTACATATATGTGTGTTTATTTAACAGTATTGTATTTTCTGTATATATAATATGTTTGAAAGAGAGGGGCAAGCCATGTTTGCCCTCTTGATCCGTCTCTAGGATTCATCACGTTAGGTTTTATACTATGGGCCGAGATTCTTTCCAGTATTGGAGAGTGTGCAGTGGTCATCCAATTAATATAAATTTTTGTATCACATTTTTTATTTTTTATTTAATTTGATCAGTAAAAATTTGGACGGTCGAGATCTCGTTCAAATTTTCTAAAATTGGAGAGGATTCAGGTCTTTTATATCCTACGTATAAGAATTTACTTTCGTATAAATCCTATTTAATTTTATGAAAATTTGAAGAGGAAAGAGGGCAAATACATTATATAGATAAGATCCAGATCCGGCTAAAAATTCTCTAAAGACATTAATTAAGAAATCGATACTCATTAGCATTCCACATATAACTAATAGAGTACGATGCCAGGAACATTTTTTAGGCTAAGCTCCTGAATATCATAATAATCTAAAATATCTACATTTATTTGCTTTGATTATTTAGGACCCGTTTGTTTTAAAGTTGAAGAGTTTCAAACTTATATTTAACTAATTGAAGTTAGTTATTATTTTTGCTCAATAGTACATTTAGAAATTAATGAGTCAACTATAAAACAAATAGGCTTTTATATATTGACCAACTTTTCATTGTTTTCCTCACAACAAATGTCCAAGTCAATATATATATATATATATATATATATATATATATATATATATATGATGTCTCAACCATTAAGTGTGTGGATCAGCTGATATATATAAGAGTTATTTCAGCTTAATCAATGATCTCAAGTTTTAGCCCTGAGAATGCAACTGCATTAAATACTTGGAGGAAGAACTTTATCACTCATATAAGATATACCTGACTCGAATATAATTGACTCTCAAGGGGATAGACTTTGTCTATATATATATATATATATATATATACACACACACGGTACCTCATGTTACAATATTAGATTAACATGATTTTGAGACATTTTGACTTGAATCTAAACACAATAATTTTATAATATTAATCTTGATTAAACTGAGTTTGCAAAAGAACATATAAAAAAGATTTTCACGAAATAATGTTTAAAGCAACCATGATTTTAGCTTTTTTCCCCCTACGTTGCAACAAGTCAACAAGGTTAATGTGAAAGTAGGTAATATAATTTGTTACTTTGTATATTTGTAGAGGAAATCCTTAAGATCACTCATACCTAAACAAACACACTATAAATAGTAATAGTATTCATTTCGCAGCTGTATATCTGTTGCCCATGTTGGTAACACATAAATACAAAGTCTATTATTTTGAAAATAAAAATATAGAATATTATAATTTATATCCCGGCAGTTTAATTAATCCAACCAAATTAAATCACCATAGACATGTATGACTTTTACAGCAGAATTTTTTAGAAGTTCTAAAATTATATTTAGATAAAATTTAATTACTCTTATAATTTTTGTTTAAATGTGATATTAGACCTTTTTATTTTAAAATATTAAAACCAAACAGTCTTTTTATTTTTGAAAAAGAAAATGAACACATAACATAAGCTTTCCCTGTCCTTGCAAGCCCCAAGCAAATTGAAAACTCCAACTTCTGTTATGGGAATGAAATGAAAGGATCAACAAGCAAGCATGAAGAGAGAGGTAGCTGGTTAGGAATATACTACCTTTTATAATTGATTGCTACCATATTGTGTCAGATAATGCTCGTGTCAGAGGTTTATTGGGTAGGCTCACGTATCCATATAGACGATGCCAAACCCTTAGCATTAAATGATGGCAACGCTTCTCCCAACAGCTTCTGCCCTCTCATTTAATGCAATTGCCGAATCACCGGTCACTACCACCTCCACGAGTACCACGACTAGTTTGATTTATATTTGAGTAAAATTGATTCTATAAATAAATAATTGAGATAAATAATACGCGATTTATGAAATACATTGGACAGAAATTATTTAAAATTAATTCTGTAAAATCATTCTATTGGAATTTAAAACAAGCGGTAATTAAATGGGTAAAAACACTTATTAATTCAATGGTAATCAAAACAATAATAATTAAATATATATTTTAATACTATATAATATTTTTAAATAATAAAATCACATAAACCAATCGGTTTGGTCCAGTTTTAATAACCATAATATATGTATCCCTGATTTTATGTTGGGTTAAATATGTTTTTAACTCGAATTTAGTTTTAGTTTCTAACTTTTAAAATTATTGGTTTGAGTCTCTCATATTTTGTAATCACATAACTTTAGTCCCTCATGTTTTGTAATCACATAATGTTAGTCCCTTTAACAACGTTAACTTTGACGCTAATATGGCAAACGAATTTGTGTTAGTTTATCTAGCCAGTTACAATGACCATGTTGTGGCAATTGAATTACACTTCAGCTCATCTAGTTAGATTTTTTAGGGTTATATTAAATTTAATTAACTTTACATTTTTTAACAATATCATGAAGGCCACAAAATTGCCTAAATGAGCTGAGTTGTAATTCAATTGTCATATAATGGTCATTGAAGGTAACTGGACAAACTGACACAGAAATTCGCTAGTCACATCAGCGTCAAAGTTAATGGTGTTAAGGGAGTGACTAAAATTACGTGATTTCAGAATATGAGGGACTCAAATCAACGATTTTAAAATTTATGGACTAAAACCAAATTCGGGTCAAACTTCATGGATTAAAAACATATTTACTCCTTTTATTTTATATTTTAATCAAATATATAGTATATATTATTTAATTAACACCAATTACTTTTGTTTACCACTACTTTATCTTATCTTAATCACATGTTTATTTTTGAATGGAAAATAGGGAAAATGGAAAACATGAATTTCAATGTATTTTTCTTTATTTTTATTAGGAAGAAACTTTTTACTAAATTGAAAGTAATTTTCTTTCATTCTAATTTCCTTCCAATCATAATTTCTTCCACTTTCCTTTCATTTTTAAGCTTTCTTATTTTAATTTCCTTTCCCTTTTTTTCATTTTCTATTCCAAAAACAAAACCTAAGGCTTTGACATTGTCTGTATGGACATGTGATATACTGTTTGGGATGAGCATTTGCAACATTAAGTTATAAATTTGATTATATAAAATTAATTTTGCTTACCATACATTTGGATGCGCCAAAATACAACTTGAACCCACTATTTCACCATAGGCACACATCATTGCGGATTCAGATCCTCTCCAGCGGATCACCTCTCTCCAGCTCTCTCCAGCAAATCTAGCTACGGAATAACTACGGAATAACTAGGACATCAAAATCCGTAGTTATTCCATATCTAACTTGGCTGGAGAGAGTTGGAGAGAGGTGATCCACTGGAGAGGATCCTAGCACCATCATTGCATTCAATTGAACACACATTTTTTAATTCCATTATATTGATGATATCCTTAATTGTATGTCATTTTACCATTTTAAGCTAATTTTATTAAATATCTTCAATTAAGTCAGCTAGTTTTTAAGTTTTTAGTTAGCTTTTCAACTAGATTTACTAAACATACTCTTTATCCTATAAATTGTATTCTCACTTTAAAGAAATTAATCAAATCTCATACTCACATCAATACTCACAAATTTTTATAGATAATTACCTAGACCTCGCTCTAATCATTTAATTTACTAAGCAAATATCTCCTCATTGTGGATATATAATATTCTTCAAAGTCCCATTAAATTCAAACCCATTTATCATTGCTAAGCATGAATTAATCTTTTATTGATTTAATAATACCAACTCAACTTTCAATCATATAAAATAAATTCAACTTATCATTCTTGAGAGTAGGATGTAACTTTGATACTAACTCTTTCTCATAAAACCATGTTGCGTTGTCATACATATTTTGAGTTTTTAATATTAAATAAACAATTTTTCTAACATGTGCAACATTGTACAAGATAATAAATAAAAATAGAAATATTTTATTGAAAAATACAACTATCACAACATTCAATGCAGTGGTAACATTAAATGTTGTATTTTCCAATAAAATCTTTCAACTTTTGATTTATTATCTTGTTCAATATTTCATAGATTAAAAATCGCTAAATAAAATCACTATTATTATGCTCTTTAATTAGTTATTAAAAATTAAAAGAGATTTTACTTTTCTTAATTTCTTCAACCAATATTTAAAATTTTGAATTAATTTTAGATATCTCATCAAAACATGTCTTCTATAATTTTAGTCAAGATGTGTTACAGTCTTACTATTACTAATATAATACTTCCTTTGGACTCAAATATAAGCAACAAAATTTTGACTTATGGTGGTCCAACATATAAGCAAAGTTTAACTAATTTTACTCTATTTAAGGACATCGTACCAAAATACCATTCAATTAAATTCAGATTTTATTTTCCAATGACCCTATTTAATGAATCATGTAGAAAATGTGTTTCCACTCAAAACAAGTTTTAATAAAATTGAAGTGTTCCATAAAAGGTAATTTAGAGAATGCAATTAATTTTTAGATGACACCAAGAAAATTAATTGAATTTAACTAATTTTCTTAATTAACGTGAATTAGTTTTTTTTGTTTATATTCGAGTTCAAAGTAGTATTTACTAATGATTTCTAATAACTTTCAAATTTAATTTGTTATACAAATTCAGGACACATTAAATAATTAAAAATAAGAAAATAAAAACGAGTACAAACTTGATCAATATTTCGGGTGTGTTTGGCAAAACTAACTGATAAGCTAGCTTGTAGCTGATAAGCTAGCTGCTAGCTGATAAGCTCCTAGCTTATAAGCTTTGGGCTGATAAGCTAGCTTATTGAATTAGAAATGTTTGGTAGAACTAGCTGATAAGTTAGTTGGTAAATGTTAAATGACATAAAAGGACATAATTAAATAAGTTTTATTATATAAATTCTATTTGTATTTTTTAGACAAAAATATATTATTACACAATTATAATTTTAGATTTTTAAAAAAATAATTAAATTTTTATTAAATCTTTTAGTGATAAAACATTTAATTAAAAATTAAAATAAATAGTGAAATTGATAAAATAAATAGTACAACATAAAAACAATTTCATAAAATAGTGCAAAGAAAATAAAAATTTAATTAATTCGTAATTTTTTAAATTACTTATTATATAGTTAATAATAGGTAAAAAGAAATTGAAAGGTTTTTGTCATTAGAATTAAAAATAGATAATAATAGGTAAAAAGAAATTAAAAATAATAAGGGAAATGTATTAAAATATAAGGGATAGTGATGGAAGAAAATTAAATAAGCTACAGGCTACAAGCTATAGAGTGTGTTTGGCAAGGCCAATAAGCTAGCTACTAGCTTATTTGACTAGTTTATAAGCTAGTTTGACCAACACAAAAGTGTTTGGTAAGGTACATCAAAGTAGCTTATTTTAGGAGCTTCTAGCTTATAAGTTACAAGCTAGTTCACATAGCTTCTAGCTTCTAGCTTGTAGCTTATTTAATTTTCTTCCAGCACTACCCCTTATATTTTAATACATTTCCCTTATTATTATTAATTTCTTTTTACCTATTATTATATATTTTCAATTTTAGTGACAAAAACCTTCCAATTTCTTTTTACCTATTATTACCTACTCCCTCCGGTCCTAATTATAAGAACCTTTTAACTACTTCACACAGATTAAGGAAGTTAGTTAATTTAGTTAGTTGCAATAAATTTGTCATGAATGTGTATCATATTTCCTGAATTGCCCTTGAATTTATTGAGACCCACTATCTTTCTCTTTCTATTTAATTACTCTATTGTGTGATACTCTCTCCACTAATTAATTACTCACCTACCTCCACTAATGGGGTATTTTGGTCAAGAAATAATTAATGCATAAGACAATATGAAAAGGTTCTTATAAAAAGGACCAAGACTCACCCAAAAAAAGTTCTTATAAATAGGACCGGAGGGAGTATATAATAAGTAATTTAAAAAATTACAAATTAGTTTAATTGTTATTTTCTTTTCACTATTTTATGAAATTATTTTTATGTTATACTATTTATTTTATTAATTTCATTATTTATTTTATTTTTTAATTAAATATTTTATTACTAAAAAGTTTAATAAGAATTTAATTATTTTTTTAAAAATATAAAACTATAATTGCATAATAATATATTTTTTTTTCTAAAAAAACACAAATATAATTTATATAATAAAATTTATGTAGTCATGCCCTTTAATGTCATTTTACATTTACTGACTAGCTTATCAGCTAGTTTTACCAAACACTTCTAATTCAATAAGCTAGTTTATCTGCTCGGAGCTTATAAGCTAGGAGCTTATCAGCTAGCAGCTAGCTTATCAGCTAGAAGCTAGCTTATCAGCTAGTTTTGCCAAACACACTCATAAGCTAAGTGAAATAGCTTGTAGCTTATAAGCTAGAAGCTCCTAAAATAAGTTACTTTGAGGTACCTTACCAAACACTTTGTGTAGGTCAAACTAGCTTATAAGTTAGTCAAATAAGCTAGTAGCTAGCTTATTGGCCTTGCCAAACACACTCTTCATATTATTTATCATTAAATTCATTAAATGATATGATAATAATTGTTAATGTAAAATAGTGTATAATAATTAAATTCAAAATAAAAAATAAAAAACATTATTATTTCCAACCCATTCAACAAACCAGATTCAATTCTGGCAAACTCCAAGTCAATACAAATCAAAATGATAACATTATATAATAAATACACCTAATCAGACAAGCATTTTTTTACTCCTGTTTGTTTTTCATTTTTCTATTCCCATTTTTCTTTCTCTGCTACTGTCTACTAAGCAGACAAGGGTCGACCCGAGTCAATACCCGAACCACCACCCTTGCCTGTGTTAAAGATCCTAACCCGACAACAAGTCTCGGATCCTCACCACTAGCAAGGAGTTTTTGTTTTTCCACGCGCGGTTCGTTCTTGACTCAACACCCCTCACCCTCGCGTCCTTCACACGCGCCATTATTGCTTTTTTAACTACAAATGTTAACTTCCAAAACAAAATAAACAAGAAAAATACCAGTAATTCATTTTCTATCACAATTTTTAATACACTATTATTAACTAAAATTCATATAAATTCTATCAAATAAGAAGAAAACTCACCTCATTTGATAGAATTAACATGAATTTTATTTAATAACAAAAAATGTAATAGAAAATGTATTACTGATATTTTTCCAATCCAACCACAAACAATTCCAACAAAAAAAAATGTCACGTGACAGTTGATGCATCACGTGACACTCAGCTGTCACAGCGAAGTGCTGCTTTTATCTTCTGGACAGTGCACGAGATTAGGTTGTTCACCGTCTCCACTGACTCCACCGTGAGCTTCGCCGTGGGGAGGCTATTCACAAGTATCTGAAAAGCCACCGTCAGAAGGGACCCACTCGCTCTCTGCTGCGACGCGCCGCCGTTATTCTCACCACCGCCACTCCCGGATCCATCAGGAACAATAGAGAACCCCGATGGCAGAAGCGCCACGTAAGCCGAGTCACCACCGTTCATAACAACGTGCATTGCTGGAATATCTACCGGTGCGTACACCACAAGCGACCCTGAAGCGTCTGTGCATGTCTCCTGCAAAATCAACATGCTGCTCTGGTTTGCATTGATAGCCTGCAAACAAAAAAAAAGTGAAAAAAAAAAATCAATTTCATGTATTGTCGTTATCGTTAAGTTCAGTGCGGGTGAGCTAGTCAAACCCCGGTACCGGTACCACTTTTTTTCTATAATAAATAAAAAAAAAATCACTATTTTTTTTACAAAATTTATCGTAAAATAATGAGGTCAGAACTGAGGAAAATAGAAAGTTGACAAAAGTCCCGTATTTTGACTTTTTGTAAAAGTTTACTGAAACAAACGCTGCCCAATTCTGCTACAAATTGTCCTGATAGATGCTTCCAAATTTTCCAAACCTGTCCTTCTCAATTTCACCTTTTTTATCCCTCCACTAAACGACAAATCAAGATTGACGTTTCCTCACAGTTTCCTCATACAATACAACAATCAAATCAAGAAAGGTAAAATTAAACCTAACTTTCCATACACCATTCAACTTCCTATTTTCCAACTTACATGCATAGATTCATATTTACATTATCAATTAAAGTATTTTATTAAAATTAGAAGAAAAGAAATCTTAGGCATGTTTGGTTGTCTTTCCTGTTTCTGTTTTTAATTTTCTGAAATTTTACACAACAAAAACTAAAAATACTGGAAAAAGAATTTATTATTTTCAGCCTTTTTAGTTTTTTTTTTATTAAATTTCAGAAATCAGGTAGGAGGATGAAAACAGAAAATGAATACAAATATAAACCAAACATTATTTTGAAATAGAGAAGGGGAAGTGATGTGCATACACTGGCTCTAAGAAGGGAGACACAGTTGGCATGGTCTTGTCCTTTGGCAATGTGAGCCATCTCTTGCATTGGTCCACCATTGGAGAGTATGTCCCACTCGCTTCGAAGCCTCTCGTCGCGGAGGAAATCGAAGAGTCTGTGTGGAGAAACGGGGAGCCAAACGGAGGTTGCTGCACTGAGAACGATCCCTGGAGGCTCACCTGGATCGTCCACGCTCTTCCTTGTCATTACTCTCACGTCTTCTCCCACGCTGTTGTTGTTGTTCAGTTTGTTCCATTTGTGAACCGTTGATGCACACACTCCTGCACAGAAGTTGTTCGTCATTCGCTGTGCCAGCTTCAGCATGCTTCGCCTTCCACCCGCACTTATTGCTGCACACAACAAACTCACACATATGATGAGTAACACAACTTAACTCCTTTAGTAGTTATTAATTAATAAGTGCATGTTGTGGTTGAGAGTGGAAACGATGAATGATTTCATAATCTTTCAAGTTATTAAGAGTTATATATATCAAAATGAATTTGACTAGAAATCTAATAAAATGTAGAGATAATTATTTATTGAAATGTGACTGATTAATACTATATAATATTATTTTCCTAAATTGTGCAATATTAATATACCCACTTTTGATTTATTATTCTATACTATATTTCACATATTAAAATAACTATACATAATAAACTATGGAGCTTTAAAATCCCAACCGTTAGTCTTTTTATCAAGTTACTAATTAACTTACTATTCCAAATTTATGACTAAAGTATATTGTTCATTTAGCTAATCAACTTCTAGATGAGTTTATAAAAACCATCTTACAACATAATTACATATAACATAAACTCCATGTAATAAATTGTTTGACTTTAGGAATAATAAGATGGAAAATTTGACACCTCATATTTTTATAATGTTAAATGTGCATAGAAAAAGATAGAAAAAAAAGGAAAATAAAGTAGAAAATTAGAAATGTAATAAGATATGAAAGAAGATAGAAAAAGAGATGTGAAAGAAAGTATAATATGTTTGGAAAATAAAACTATTATGAATCTTATAATAATATTTACGATTTTTTTTGACTTTGCACATGATAATAAAACGAAAGTGAAAAGTTTTTATAGGGAATTGCAACTAGTAATATTACCAATGCATTGAGTGTTGTGATGATTGTAATTCTTAATAAAAACTTTCCACTTTTATTTTATTATCCTGTGTAATATTGAACGGGTTAAAAAAAACCGTAATATTTATGTTCTCCCTCTTTCTATTAAAGAATCATACGTTGTTTTAATTTTAATTGAAGTGATAATTTAAATCCCTTTTTTCTAGGGAAATTGATAGTGCATTGATCCGGACTAATTGTGTGTACCTGAGTGTTCTCTAGAGGGAAGTGCTGAGGACATTAGGATTGCTAGGCATTCGCATTGGCGTTGAAGTATAGCAACCCAACGTTGTGCGCCAAACCCCATGCCTGAGCTCAACAAGGGTCTATAGAGCTGGTGGACTTGGCTTTCATCATATTCTGCATGCTCCACCCATGTCACCTGCATACTCATCCAAATCACCCATTATCATATATATTGTTGAGTCACTAATTTTAAAGATAAAAAGACTCATGATGATAGTATGTGGTTAATTATTGAGCAAAAGGAAAATTAATTGATTTTCTCCAAAACTTTTTGGTTAAGCCGCCATTAGTTATGAAGATGCCATTGCTGATGATAGAAATGTTTGTGAAAAGGTATCTTTCATTGTGGAGCTGGAGGAGCAAGTACATAAAATATTGGTACCAGAAAAAGTGATCCGGGTTTTCAGAGTAGCTACGTGCACTAGTGTAAAGGTTTATCGAGATTTGTTATGGCAGCATGGTGAACTCATCCCAAACACTCATAACAAAAAGACAAAATGTTCAGTCTATGGTCTATCTTGACTCAAATTAAAGGGTATAGGAATATATATATTTTTATATAACAGACCTATGTATTATAGGATCAAAACCAGGTCATACACAATATCATGAATTAAATAATGCCTTGGGAGGAACAACCAAAGTAGCATAAAAGATTGGAATAGAAACATCATATGAATTCTTTATAGAATCAAAAAAGTAAATTAAAAGCCAAATTGCTTAAAAGGGGTATGCAATTAATGTGTTTCATGCCACAAAAATTTAAGTGACACAGACTTCTAACAAATAAATTAATGGGTTATCCTATGCAACATGGTGTATAATTGCTGAAAACTCAAGTTTAGAATATAATTGAGATAAAGGGAGGAAGCATCCTATAACTCAACAAAGGGTGCAAATTCTGAGAGACTAAAAATATATACATAGGAATCATCACTGACAGAGTGGTTCTACATTAAGTAGTCACTAAACAAGCTGAGTTACTTCGAACAAGGAGCTTGTTTAAGTAACTTGGAAAAGCAAAAGAACCCCATGATTCCTTAGCCTGGTGTTTTGCCCCAACTTTAAAAATATAGCTCAATTCAGGTACCATGTTGCAGTTACTTGTACCCACTTGTAAAAAATTCAATAAATGTGATGAAAAAATCAAAGCAGGTAAGGTATAGTACGGTTTAGTAGGTGGCCTTATTATATAATTAGAAATAGAAAACTATTCAGAACACAATGTTTGGCAGAATGTAAATCCTTTTTACTGTCTTCAAAAAAATTATAAAAGTTGGGATGCTAAAAATGCAGTAAGAACATAAAAACCAGCCATTCCTTAATTTCCCTTGACATCCAATTGACTAGAACTATAACTAGAACTAGAAAAGAATATTTTACCTTAGAGTAACCATTTGGCATATCTTGCACCACACAACCAGAAGGAAGTCTCCTACAGTTCACAAAAGTCGGTGCACCAGAAGTTTCTCGGATGGTATCTATTGACACATCTACCACTGCCCATACCCCTTCTGCGTGCTGCTTACAAAACCGTAGAAAATTGACCTCACGAACAGGAACCAAGGGAGAAAGGACTTGAAGTTCAGCATGCATCTGTGAACAACAAAAAATAAATAAGAAAATCAAAAGGGTAGATAGCTATTAGCTAAAACTATCAACAAAGTCCGTCACAGTTAACAGATAACTGTCAAAGTTAACATATACTTACGTCCCTTAAACATCTTAATAGAGATTTGATATTTCACGGTGTATATTAAAAAAATTATGTTGAAATAGTTAAAACCCACTTTAATAATCTCTACATACTAGGAGAAATTAGATAAAAAATACTCTTGATTAAAAAAAAAAAAAGAAGCTACTAACTAGGACTAAAAACATGTAGTGGAAAAAGGTAACATTTTCTACTTACAAGATGAAGGGCACCATTTCTGGTTCCATTTATTCCATTAGATATGACTTCAGTGGTGGAGGTTCTTGCAATCATACAAGGGAACATCTCTGACCATCGATTCTATGGTAACAAAAAGCAAATAACATATACATAAAATGAGAAAGAAATGGTTTTTAATTGTCACACAAGAACAATAAAGGGTATTTAATTGAAAGGAAAAAGAAGTTGGAGGAAAAGTGGATTGGTAGTTGAATGACTTACTGAGTCCATTAAAGTCTCAACAAGGGCCAAGCTGTTAATAATGACCATACCAGTTTCTCTAGAAGCCTCTGAGACAAAACCATTTGGTCTCAAACCAATGCAAGGAGTCATTGTCCTTGTGTATTCCTCTTGGTTGAGAATTTCTCTTCCCCCTTCTAAACTCCTGATCCAAAGAGGCTCCCCAGTTTGAGCCATCTTAACCAACTCATCCATTGCAGATAAAGCTAGCTCTAGAAACATTGATCTTTCCACTGATCTGTCAAAGCCAGTTGTTGTTGGTCTTGTTTGAGGTGGTGGTGACACCATGCCTAAAGGACTTGATATCCCAAAATCAGGACCCAAAGGCAATGTTGAAGGGACACTAGTGTTCAATCCACCAAAACCATTGCTCCCAACTCCAAGCTCTAAACTTGAATTTGGCAATGGAGGGCCAATTGAGCTTGTTAATGAAGGAATGGGGCGACCCAAAAATTTCCCAGCAAGTGCACAAACTCTGTCTAGTTCATCTTTCAATCTAGCATTCTCAATCCTAAGATGTTGTTCTTCAAGTGAAATCTCACCAATCATAGCTGGACCTCCACAATTTGAACACATGGGATTCCTCATAGCTTCCCTCATAGACATGTTCTCAGCTCTGAGTTTATCATTCTCTTGCCTAAGCAGTGTGTTCTCATGGCGTTCCAATTGAGTCTGATACAAACAACAACACATCAGAGACCCTCAAAAGTAAGAAATTTCATGTGAAATTGACTTGGAAAGTGATGGTATATACCTTCATTTGTGTTCTTCTATTTTGGAACCAAAACTTCACCTGCCTTGTTTCCAAGCATAGCCTTTTACTCAGTTCAAGCCTTTGCTTCTCATCTGGGTGAGGACACTCCTTGAACAACCTAAAACCCAAAAAATATAAAAAAAAAAGTAAATAAACCCCAGAAAAGGAATTACAAAATCTACAAATTTTTATGAAGTATCAAAGAAGGGAGCTTAAAAAAGGTGAATTTTTTTTCCATGAAAAAAGCTATTATACGCTTCAAGTTCTTGTATTTGCTGAGGAGTGTGTCGGTGATAACGCTTTTTTCTTGGTGGATTGTCGGCAGCATCAAAATCATCACCAGAAGCACCATCCATATTATCACTACCAGATCTGCTTTCATGCTCTTCTTCTCTGTTCCTTCTCAAACCATTTTGCTCAAAATTCTCTGGCATTAATCTGTTCACATCCCCTTGTCCATCTATATTTGTTTGCTGTGAGTTTTTCCCCCAAAGAAAATAAACAACATGTTAGAAAAAGAAAAACAAGGAAATAGTAACAAAAGGGTATCAAATGAAGAAAAGGGTATTATCTCACAAGTGCCAGAGAAAGACCAGGTGAGTTGAACATGGATTTGGCTAAAGTAGGAGTGGCTAAACGAGGCTGTGAGATTGCACTAGAGGGCATTCTATCGTTGCTGATGCTATTGTTGTTGTATGGAATATCTGCTATTATGCTAGCACCTCCACCACCTTGCTTGTTGTTGTCAAGAAACCCTCCAAAACTCATCAAAGTAGCCACTTTTTCCCTTTGTTTTTCTTCTCCCTTGTTTCTTCTTTTGCCAATTTAAGCACCCCAGAAACTGTGCTGCTTCAAATCAAATTCCTTTGGGAAAACAGTTTCAGGTTCACAGAGCTGTGACTAATGACTCAGCTTCTCAGTGAAAAATCTCGTTGTGTGTTCCGTTCATCATCTAATCTAATCTTTCCAAATGAAAAGACACCTCAAGAAATGAATTGGGTTTCTCAGAATCAGCTTTATATACTTGAGTAGGCAATCAAAAACAAATCTTTTCAAACCAATAAATAAAGGAGACAAAAAGATACAGTAAAAAAAATATTCTAACTCTTATTTTTAATTACTATTATATGTTGACAGAAAATAAGATTAAAAAAATATATAACATTTTATTATGTTGCTTCAGGTCAGTGTGCTGTCTGGTTTTCAGCATGTTAACTGCTTAGCTTAACACACTAAACATTTTAATGAAAAAAAATGGAGGATAATTATAATGGGACACTTATAGGTATAGATAATTCAAGCCACATAGAATAAAGAAAAATGATAGATATAATGAATAATGTGATATTTTTTTTTATGTAAGATTCTCTATATAAAATAATCATGAGTCTATTAGAATTTTTATGAGTGGCAAAGCTCTCTTTTTAAATATTTAACATAATTTTATAATCAGGGTTTGAACTCAACACAATTGATTAAATTAAAATGATAAAAATAGAAAAGATTAATTTTTTTAAATGTTAAATAAGTGTTTGAATGATTGGGATGTGAATATATCATGGTTGAAAAAATATTTAAAAAATAGAGTAAGAAAATGAAACCCTTTATAGAGAGGGAGAGGGGAAAAAGGTACAGATAAAACGTAACATGTGGACTCTTGAAAGCCTTACAATTACAAATACATGCATCCAAAAAAGGCTAGGTTGACTCTTTACCCTATGATTACACTTTCTCTCTCTTCTTTCATCTTCACTTCCTTGGTCTTTCTTATTTTTCATTTTTTAACCAGTCCGTGAATGGTTGAAAAAATTGTGGGAGTATAGTACTTTTGAATTTCTTTTGAGGATATGAAAAAGAAAAATTGAAATGATATAAAGGACAGTGTTACAAATGCATGGAGCTTAAGCTTATCCTTGAAATCTTTCCTAAACTGTTCTTGGGACTCTCGGTAATTTGACTAAATTATGAGTAACTTAAATCATCACTCATATGGAAACAAAATCATCACGGAAATTTACGTTTCGTTTTTAAATTAAGTATGGGAAACATGGGTCCATTCTCTTTTGTCCATTTCTTCACACATTGAACATTCATGCATAATCTTACGGGTTTGCTAAAAAAGAAAATGCATAACCTTAGGTATAGTACCTGAAAAAAATAAGCACAGTCCCAATGAATTTTTTATTTTTTTCAGTCAAGTTTTTATGAAATTAAAACAATCAAAAGAAGAAAGATTTTAAATTCTTCAACGAATTATTCTAACAATCTTTCTGACTATCTTTTTAAAAAAGAAAATATTAAATATATTTTACTATTCAAGATAATACTTTATTTGTATCTGATATTCTGTTATTATTTTCCATTTAAACTATATTTGGATGAAGAATTTGAAGAGAAATAAAAACTATTATTTTTTCTTTCAAAATTAATAGTCCCTTTATTTATAAGGTAGAGTTCGCACGTACCAATAAAAATGGTTAAAACTAGTTAATATGGTTAACTAATTCCATTATCATTTTATAGTTGGAAAAACATTAAAATTAATAAGGGTAAATAAAAAAAATAATAATAAATACTATGTTGAAATTGTAAAGTAATTTATAAAAAGGAACACAAGAAACTTCTAAATGATGCCTTAGCTTATAAATAGAAACAGAGGGAGTATATTTATATGAAATATATATTATAAACATAAATATGCGTTAGTTGAAAATAAAATCAAATAAGAATAATATTTAATTAAAATAAAAATTGACCATTATTTGAATTTTCCTCTTACCTTTTAAATATACCCAATATAATTATACAAACATTTTTTTGAACAAGATATATAATGACTTAATGAGGTTTGAAGAGAAAAAAACTTGTGTTTTTTCTTTCAAAATTAATATATTGATTATGAGTTATATTATAAAAATAAATATGAGTTAGTTGAAAAAAATCAAATACGGATAATGTTTACTTATAATAAAAAATTGACCATTCTTTTAATTTTCTTCTTGACCTGCTAAATATACCAAATGTAATTATACAAACACTTTGAACAAGGAATACAATGAGTTTTGAATCTAACACCTTATGTTAAACTACTCAAATTCCACCACTATATATAACGATCCTAGTGGGTTGATTATACAAACATTTAACAAATCATTAAAAAACATTGATTATAAAAAAATAAAATTACACTTGACTAAATTAATATTTATTTAAATATTTAACATGAAATTTATTACTTTTTCTTAAACAAATTTAACTACCATTTTAATATTTTTAATTAAATAATTTTAAATTTAAAAACCAAAATGTTAAATACTTTTAGAGTTATAAGACATTAAATAATTTTAATAATTGTTCATTAGTTTCTATGTTTTATTTTTAGCAAGTATTTAAAATTCTGAAATTAACAAAATTCTTTACAATATTATTTTATTAATTTTTTCTTTAGCCATTTAGTGATAATATTAATAAAATAAGTATATTGTTATATGTTAAGATATCAATAAATATAATTTTTTATTAGGAATCACAATATTCATTGTATTTGTAATAATAAATACTACATATTTCAAGGAAAAAAAATCTATTTTTATTTTTTCATTAGTGCCCTAAAGGCATTCTTTAGCATTTTCCATAAATACTAAATAAACTATATGAATTATTAGGATGGAGGATAAATAATTTATCTTTCTAACAAAACTTAATTAAACTAAATTATTTAAAATGTAACATTTGATCCCACTAAAAGGGTTAAAAAGTCTTAAATGTAACTAAACTTTCAACAAAAGTGCCTCCAATGGTACAAGCATACATGTGGTTAATACCACAAAAATGGTAACACTGGATTCAACAATAGTATTAAAGAAAGACGTCAAAATGGAACATGGCATTACCAATATTGATTGCTATTATGACTATTCTCGATCTCACATTTCTTAATATTGATTGCATTTATGTTTTGGCATGTTAAAATTATTAACTTATAAATATTTGGCTCAATTTTACTTCATTCTCATATTTATTGTATATTGATTACAGTTATGCATTTCCATACGGAGAATATTCACTTAAAAAATCTTATATCCTCTTAATAAATCATTTTGATAATTTACCTAATTGCTTAAAAAGAAAATATATGAGTAAACTAGCAAATAAGTCCCTTACTTTTTAGGGTCATGGTCCCTAAGAAATAGAAAACCTCAATATAGTCTCTGACTTGCTTTTTCTTTCACTATAGTCCAACTGTGTATTTTTCATTAATTTTTTTACGACGTGTCACGTTTAGTGACACTCTATCACATTGTTTGTCACCAAAAAGTGTCCACTATGGCACAAAAATGATATGATATTGTCAAATTTATACCTTGAAAGGCTTCAACTCCAACCGTCGTGTGTTTCCCTATTCTCCCCTTTTCTCTTTTCTCCCCATTCTTCATTGGAAGGTCTCAACCCCAATGACGTTATTTTTGTGTCCCGATGGCAAATAGTGTGACGCAATGTCACGAAACGTGACACGTCATAAAAAAACTGACGGGAAACACACAGTTGGAATATAGTGACAGAAAAAACAAGAAGTCAGGGACTATATTGGGGTTTTTTTATTTCTTAGAGACTAAACTGCATGACCCTAAAAAAGTCAGGGACCGGTATCATGTAATATTTGTTTTTTTACGATAGCATGTGATCTTCCGTAAATCTGGCAACGGTGGCAGGAGATGATCTTCACGACGATCTGACGGCAGCGAACGGCGGAGGACGGTGGTGTACCTGCAGGGACTCTGATGCTTAAGTCAGTAATTGCTCGAGCAGAGTTTCAGTAGGTATGAAGTGTACCTGAAAAGGAGGCACCACCGTGTATTTATAGGGGTAAATTGGCGGGAAATTCTGTTAACGGTTGTAATTGATCCCTGAAATTACGCTCATGCGCTCGGTCGAGGCTAGGTGCACGCGTCGTGATACAATGATAATTGAGGCCGTGATGTGTTATGCCGACATGCGGATGTCGGTTATACTTGGAAGATGTCACGAATGTCATAAATAAATATATGGTTCTTATACGCCCTGGAAACGGATATGTCAGATATCCTCTGAATCGATCCCAGAATGTCGTTGACGAAGTCACACTAGAGGATGTTACTTCACAAGCCAAACTTAGATCTCTAAACTGGGTTAAAAGATCCATCTCTCTAATCATCAAGGAACTAACATGGATAGACTTCCTACTCAAGGCATCAACCACTACATTGGCCTTACCGGGATCGTAACTTAGCTCAAAATCATAATCCTTAAGAAACTCTAACCACCTCCTCTGCCTCATGTTCAGCTCTTTCTGGTCAAACAGGTATCTAAGGCTCTTATGGTCACTAAAAACCTCAAACCGGGAACCATACAGGTAATGTCTCCAAATCTTCAACACAAACACTACGGCTGCTAACTCTAGGTCATGGGTAGGGTAGTTTTCTCTCATGGATTTTCAATTGCCTAGAAGCATAGGCTACTACTTTACCCTCTTGCATCAACACCCCACCTAAACCCATCTTAGAAGCATCACAGTATACTACGAAAGGTTTACTAAGGTCAGGCAACACTAACACTGGTGCACTAGTCAACTTCTCCTTAAGGGTTTGGAAACTAGTCTCGCACTTACTATTCCACACATAGGCAACTCCCTTCCTAGTCAACTCGGTCAAAGGCAAGGCTACTTAGAAAATCCTTCTATGAACCTCCTATAGTACCCAGCCAACCCAAGGAAATTCCTAATCTCACTCACTGACTTAGGGGACTCCCACTTAAGTACGGCTTCTACCTTAGAAGGATCTACACCTATACCTCCTTTAGAAATCACATGGCCTAAGAAGCTTACTTGCTCTAACCAGAACTCACACTTGGACATCTTAGCATACAACTGTTTATCCTTAAGAACCTGAAGCACTACCTGGAGATGTTCCTCATGCTCCTCCTTAGTTTTGGAATAAATTAGTATATCATCTATAAAGACAACTACGAATTTATCCAAATAAGGGTGAAAAATTCTGTTCATGTAATCCATAAAAATGGCAGGAGCATTCGTCACACCGAAAGGCATTACCAGATACTCGTAATGTCCATACCTAGTCCTAAAAGCGGTCTTAGGTATATCCTCCTCCTTAACTCTAATCTGACGATATCCTGATCTAAGATCTATCTTGCTAAACACACATGCCCCCACTAATTGACCCATCAAGTCATCTATCCTAGGCAAAAGATATCTATTCTTAATGGTTACCTTATTTAACTGGCGGTAATCTGTACACAACCTCATGCTACCATCCTTCTTCTTAACAAACAACAAGGCGCTCCCCAGGGTGCACACTAGGCCTTATGAACTTTTTCTCTAACAGGTCTTCTAGTTGCTTCTTAAGTTCTGCTAGCTCTAAGGGTGACATCCTATAAGGTGTAGCTGAAATCGGTCTTGTACCCGACACTAAGTCTATAGCGAACTCTATCTCTCTCTCAGGCGGTAAACTAGACACATTATCAGCAAATACTTCAGGGTACTCACACACCACAAGTATTTCACTCACCACGGTGCTACTATTAGATTTCAAAGAAGCTAAAAGAATGTAAACCTGGGCATCTTCCTTTAGAGACGCCTTTACCTGATTGGCAGTCATAAAATCCTTACTCTTACACTCGACAGGGTGACCAAAAACAACGGATTTATCAGCACAGTTTAGAAGGACATGGTTGGACGATAACCAGTCCATACCAAGAATGACATCTAGTTGACTTAGAGGCAAACAAATCAAATCAACTAGGAAGTTTCTATCATTAACAGATATGGAACAGTTTAAGCAAACATCAGAAGTAGAAACTGACCCACTAGCTGGCGTTTCCACACTCAATTCAAAAGGCAAGGAAGAAATAGGAAATTTGAATCTAGACACACGAGCACGTGATATAAACGAGTGAGTCGCACCAGGATCCGACATCTCTTGATAGCATGAACGCAGCCAACGTAACCTTTTACACCAACGGGCAGTCCGTCGTTCTAAAATTCTTCTCGATCTCGAAGATCCAGTCAGTAACATCGTCAGGGCCATAACCTCCACAGATCGTAAGTGGATGGTTCCTCTTGAACCGTGCAAGCCAATCCGTCTCGTGATATTGGTTAAGGTTGCCAACAACCTGTGCCATAGCCATCAAGGCATCGGCCATAACTTAATCGTTCCTACCCCCAGCCATTACTCTTTCTTATTCAAGAAAGGGTAAGCACACATACTAAGTAAAGCAGAAAGCAAGGAAATCAAACAAACAACAATCAACCAAGCAGACAATCCACTCAATCAACCACTCAATTACTCAACCAATCAATCAGATTAGCACATCAAAAGCATAGTAAACTCATAACTCAAGGCCGGTGAACCGACCTGCTCTGATACCAACTAATGTGACACCCTTCTACCCCATACTCTTATGTGTTTAAGAAATCGAAGCTTAGAGAAGGAGAAAGCCCCACGATAGGTAAAAAGGTTCACAATCGTTCTTATAAAATCTCATAGTTCGAAAACGACTTTATTAAAAGAAATTAAACTCTCAGATATAAGTCAAACATAAAGCAGCGGAATCACCAATACATAAAACCATTAATAACCTACTGCCATACAAGGCATCCCAAAAGGTTCATAAACATACTCCTAATCTAGAAACATGATAAACTCCCAAATACACCCTGATGTCACATCTATCAGAGCATACCCTTTAATCATACTCGACACCAGTCGTGTCCTCATCAACACCTGTAAAATATATCCACAGAATACGGTGAGGAAAAGGAATACTACATATACATACACATAGAGAATACCCGTCCTCACCCACAACATCATTACATCATGTCTCAATACATCAATCACCAATAATAACATTCATCTAAAACTCAACATCATAGCATCTTTCATATATCATCATACTCATTACTATCATAACATCATTCATATATTATCATACTCATTATCATCATACATCATTCATCTATCATCATACTTATTATCATCATACATCATTTATATCTCATCATACGCATTATCATCATACATCATTCATCTATCAGCATATTCAATTTCATCATTACATCGTTCATCTATCATCAGACTCATTATCATCATTACAATCGTTCATCTATCATCATACTCATTATCATCATTACATCATTCATCTATCATCATACTCATTATCATCATTACATCGTTCACCTCTCATCGTCTACCCAAAGAATCATGACTTGGAACTCCACACAATGGGTGCACCTCTTCAATCACTCTAGTTAGTACCAAGACAGTCTATCGGTGTTACCATACACTATCCGATAGGTTGTACCCCTCTATGGGCCCGCACAATGACATTCGACCCTAGGTTGTACCCCCCTCTATGGGCCCGTACAATCACTCCTAGGTTGCACCCCCTCTATGGGTCCGTGCATCGAACGCCCCATCTTGATCCCCTGAGTTGTACACCCCCTCTATGGGCCCCGCCAACTCAGTTCACCTCTCGAATTGTACCCCCTCTATGGGCCCGTACAATTCAGGTCTCATCACATGTGCTCATGGCACCGTCTCCCAAGTTGTACCCCCTCTATGGGCCCGCACAACTCAAGTAACATCACCTATGCACAAGGCATCTCTCCTAAGTTGTACCCCCTCTATGGGCCCCGCACAACTTAGGTAACATCGTCATCACAAAGGTGATATACACCATCATCAATTTCATCAACATCATCGTCAAAAAGGTGATATACACCAACATCATCGTCAAAAAGGTGATATACACCAACATCGTTATCATCATACATCAATATACTCATCATTAAACATCATCATTATAAGGTGATATACACCGACATCATTATCATCATCATCATCATGCATCAATACGCTCATCATTAACATCCTCATAATAAGGTGATATACACCGACATCATTATCATCATCATCATCATACATCAATACACTCATCATTAAACATCATCATAATAAGGTGATATACACCGACATCATTATCATCATCATCATCATGCATCAATACACTCATCATCAAACATCATCATAATAAGGTGATATACACCGACATCATTATCATCATCATCTTCATGCATCAATACACTCATCATCAAACATCATTATAACTGATAAACACTATTAACATCAATCATCATCATTATACATCGTCATAATCATCACAAACATCATTAAACATCATTAATCATCAATATCAAACACTCAGGATCTCAAAATCCACTCTGGTAATCGATTACCCACAGAAAAGCTCTCTGGTAATCGATTACAGCACCTCTATAATCGATTACCCACAGACAGACTCTCTGGTAATCGATTACAGCACCCCTGTAATCGATTACCAGTCATCAAAAGGTACTTCTGGGTTGCCCAGAACACTCTGGTAATCGATTACCACATCTGGTAATCGATTACCACATCTGGTAATAGATTACCCGCGACGCAGATCGCAGATTTCACGATTTCAAACATCTCTAATCTCATCCAATCAATCCCTAATCAATCTTTTTCGTCGAAAACATCATCCATACTCATTAATAAACATCCAATACATAGTAAATCATCAATCAATTACAGATTTTACCATCAATTCATCAAAATCCCCAATTTCTCAATCCCTAATCGTCCCTCTTTCATTATTCTCAATAACATCATTAATCTTATCCAATACTCATCAATTTACATACTATCAATCATCAATCAACAAATTATATCATTCATTCCTATTTACACATACATCCATACGAATTTAGAGTCTTTAGAGGGTCTTATGGTTGCCCTCACTACCCAATATCCCTACATGCATATACAGGCAATACCCTCTCCCCCACCGTACCTTAAGCGAAGCTTTGATCACCAGCGATGAAGTCCTTTCTTGGATCTTGACTTTCACTCCTCAGCAGCTCTCTCTTGAGACTCAGGTTCTCCCCTCCTTAGCCTTTCGCTTACTGACGAATGATACGAATAAGGATTAGGGTGCTCTGTTACCCCCTCCTTACAGAATAACTAATTGGGCTTGGGCCCATTCTCACCCCCTTTATTTTACTTTCAAATAAAATTATCTTTACGAAATAAAACTAATAATAATAATAACCCTATTATTTATTTCCCATTAAATTAATTATTTATTTAATTAATCTATTTCATTTAATTAATATTTATCCTAATAAAATTAGGATGTTACACTAGGTGTGCAAATAATACTTGTATACGATCAGATAGTGGAAAATCCAGTGTTGTATTTGCCCTAGGACTGGACGTAGCTCACTGTGTTAGTGGGTGAACCAGGATAAATTTGCTTGGCAAAGTTTTTCTCAGCCCTTATCTCTTTACTTTCAGTTTTAACTAACTAAGGAGGGTTCTGAAAAATGATTTTAGAAATTCACGCAGCAAACAATTTCTTCATCATGCAAAAATAGTTCAAAATCAATTTTACTCAACCTCTTAGTCATATCAACAAGTTGCTGAAAACTCCAGTTTCGGAAGGTTGCTCAAATCTTTTTACAAATTGTTTGCTTATTTCAAAGGTTTTCATAAAATCTGCAAAGAATTATAAAACACTATTCAACCCCTTTTCTAGTGTTTCCTGTGGTTCTAACAAGAGACAGTTTTATTTTTCTCCTTTCGTCTTCTCAAAGAGTTTCTGCTTCTTTCTCCTTCGAACCGAACCCTTTCCTGCAACCAGTTTCCAGTGAGCATCGTGTGCCATTTCTACGTGCTTTAGAGCCCAAGAGTTCAAGGTGTCAGGCAGCGTTGCATGAAATTTGGCGTTGCTGATTTCCTTGAAGAATTTCAGGAGCTTTCTTCAAGATTACTTTGAGGTATTCCCTCAAACCTTTGTCTCCTCCATCTTCCCTGTTTTGTTGCTGTTTTGTTATATTTTGTCGATCATTATGCTGACGAGAGCAAAGGCCAAAGCTATGGCCGCTGAGATGAGGAGAAATTGTATTATTGTTGGTGAGGATCCTGAGGATCCCAACATCCTGGAATTGGTAATGTAGAGGAAAAGGTCCTCTGGTCCCACTATGAGTGTTGGGATTTCTCAGCATGTCGCAGTGGCTAAAACTGCGATTATCATTAAGCGGTGGAGAGAATCCGAAGTGGTGTCCGCGAAGTCTGTCGGGATAGTTGGGGAACGATCTCGCGCAGACTCATCATCTTCAGGTTATGATTTATCATATGGACTTTTAGACAGGTCCGAGATGGGAAGTCGGAAAGTCCACACCTCTCTGGCTACTAATTATCCCGTCCCACCAACGTTGGCTTCCTTGACTTGGGTGGATACTAAAGCTCTGGGGACTCCGACATGGTACAGTTCTAAGGAGGTGTTGGCGTTCTGTCTGTAGATGCCTTGATTGCAGGGTTTTGATGATGCCAATAATAAGGAAAGAAAAGAGGTAGATTGACAAATGGCTAAGGAAAGAACTAATTCAAGTCAAGTCAAGAAGATCAAGATCAAAGTCAAAGTCAAGTCAACACAAGAAGGTCTATTAGTTTAAGCTTAATTTAGTTAGATAAAAATGTCAAAAGAAATCTTAAAATTTGCAAGGAACTTGGCACTAAAAGAAAATTCAACAAAGTATTTTTATAAAGTCAAAATCAGTCCAAAGAATAATTTTTTTGAACTGGTAATCGATTACCAAATTGTGTAATCGATTACCAGAAGTTCCAGAATTTAAAACTCAAGATTTTTTGAACATGTAATCGATTACCAGAATGCAGGAACTTCAAAATTTGAATTCCAGGCACAACGGTTCGCATTTTTAAACTGTGTAATCGATTACCAGAACACTTTTTCAGAAATTCTTGAAGAACCATGACTTCTAATCAAGGATTACAATGTTTCATCATCATCATCCTTATATATATGTGACTCATTTTCGAAAATTACATAGATTTACTCATGTAGAATCATAAAAGAGTGAAATCATTACAAGAATCAATTGTGCCAAACACTTGCAGGTTTTAAGATTTCTTATAGGCGTGTAATATCCACTCTAAAAGAGAGTTCATTTGTATAAACGATTCAATCTGATATTGTGTGTTTGAAGAGAGGGCGCCTCTCTTGTTTTGTGGGTGATTCTCAACACAAGGGAAGGGTTCCAAGGTGTTGGAGGATTCATCAGTTGTAAATAAATTTTACAACTAGTGGAAATCTCAAGTGGGTTACTTGAGGACTGGACGTAGGCAAGTGGTTGGCCGAACCAGTATAATTGAGTTTGCATTTCTTCTTCCCTTAACTTTTATTTTATTATCTCTATTACAAATTCATTATATTAACAGTGTGTATTCATACTTCATCTTAGTGAAAGCATTTTAAGTATAATAAGGGCAGGTTAAATTAGTAAACGAAAAGAATAGATAATTTTGAATAACTTAATTCACCCCCCTCTTAAAGTTAGTTGAGGCCACTTGTCTAACACTGTCATGTTGAGTGGGTGGAACCGGGCAAGAAGAGCGAATGGGAGATGGTGCTTCCCAAAAAAGAAGATTGGATCTGTTCCTAAGGGGATCTCCAGGAAAATCTCTTTATTCTAATGTACAAAGCACTCTTTGAGGATTTGGGTTTCCGGCTACCATTCAACGGCTTCGAATTGGAAGTCCTCCAACATCTCGGGGTTGCCCCCTCACAACTCCATCCGAATGGATGGGCCTTCATGCAGAGCTTCGAGCTGACATGCTCCGCCTTGGGATTGGAGGTACTCACCGAACCATTCTTCCACTTCTTACGGGCCATTAGTTATTAAGGATAGGGAAAAATACTCCTAGTTAGCCTTACGATCTGGCCCTAGAGGTAAAATCTTCAAGATTTTTCAAGAGTCATACAAATTATTTAAAGAAAGGTATGTGTTCATCAAGCCTTATGGAGCTGGACGGGAGAATATCCTTGGTAAGAGTGGGACCCGGGATCATTCATCCCTACTGGAACATGTCTCACTTCCAAAGGGCTTCCAAGTGTATGTAGTATAGTATGACGAATTGTGAGAGGCCGAACAGCACGTCGTATACGTTCTCCAGGGATTTGTAAAAGATCACGACATAGTGAGCTGCCAATCTGTAATTGTTGAGGGTGACAAGTTAACCTGTGAATTCTTGGGTAAACCCTGAGTTGCCTTGGTTATTTCTTTAATACTTATTTGAATCTATTTTAATTTCGTTTCTTATCTTTTGTAGAGGAGATGGCGTTAAAGAACCAACTCAAGATGGCAGACAGGCTGGCGAAAAAGAATGATGCTGCGGCCAGGAGGACCAAAGAAGCCGGGGAGGCTTCTCAAATAGTTGCTCAAGTTACTGAAGAGCATAAGGCAAAACGGCCTAAAACTGTCGCCATTCAGGCTCAGGCCATCCCAGAAAAAGAGGTCCTGGAAAAAGGGGCTCCTTAGCTGAAGCTTAAGGGATCTGCTTCAAACGTTCCTCCCACTGATCCCAAAGGGAAAGGAACTGCGTATTTGGTGTCAGCCTTCTAGTTTCTAACATGACGACGGAGGAGGTCCGACATCACCTGGCCATGCAGGGGCGTGCCATTTTCAGGGACAAATCTGCGGAGGAAATGACGAAAATCCTGAACATCGCATCTGAGTGGGGAATGACGTTTACCATGCTTGCACAATATTTCATCGGGGCTACTAGGGATCTGGCAGCCTTTCTAAACTAAAGAAGGAGCTTCACTGGGTAACAGGCAAAATGGAGGTGGATGAGCTCAAGCTGCAGGATGCACTCGGCACGGTGAACCTACTGACTGAAGAAAGGGACAAGTTGAACACAAGTGTCATCAAGCTCACCCAGCAAAATAAAACCCTCACTGATGAGAAACAGAAGGCTCTAGACCACGGCCAAGTTGGCGAAGACCGAGTTGGAGACCTTGAAGGAGGAAATGAAGGAGCTTAGATCGGAGAAGGAAAAGGATGAAGCGGAGATAGAGAGCCTCGAGAAGCTTTGGGAGGAATTAGCCGCGATCAAGCAAATGAAGTTCCTGAACCCCGGGGTTGAGCTGAATACCCGGGGAATGTCGACATTGTGTATGGTTCAGGACGGAAAATGGTACCTGTGTTGACCCACATGCAACGTGGAAAGTGTTACCCGGGGATGAGGAGCCGACTAGCCCTATCCTTGAAGTTAAAGAAGGTGAGAGGAACATGGGGGACCCCAACCTTGAAGATATAGTTGATGAAGGAAAGATGCCCGTCGATGCAGTGATTAATGTTGAAGATGATGGCCCCGACAGGGAGGATGCTGCTGATAGTGAAAATTATATGATAAATTAGAGCACTTTTAGTTCACTTATCAAGGATAAAATGGTATTTTTATCCCAGTTTAATCCCTTTTTATTAAATATTAGATAAATTGTATTTATTAATCTTAGATTTGAATTTGATGCTATTTTGATAGAAATATTGCTGATTTTTGCATAATATTGCAAGGATTTGATTTGAAGGAAAGATAACATTAAATGAGGGAGATATCTGCAAGATTTGAAGTTTGATTGAAGACATTTAATAAAGATTTGAAGATTATTTGAAGCAATTAATGAAGATATCACTGCCAATCAACAAGGATTCTGCAGACAACCTTCCCAAATAAATCAAAGATGCTCAATAAATACAAGATTTCATCAAGAAAAGGGAAACAAGGAAAGACAAATCAGCCAAAACCAGTCCCGGGGAGAGATCAAATTAAAAAGAGAAAGTTTGAAGCTGCAGGACGTATTCTGCGCTTCAACCTGCGCTACAGCGCAGGGTGAAGTGCAACTCTCTGGAACTTGCACTGCATCCTGCGCTGTAGCGCAGAGTGAAGCGCAGATTACGTGATTTTACGCCCTGTTGCCGTTTTTAGATAGATCTCTCCCCAATTTTCTTTGTCTTTCCTTAGCCTATAAATAGGAACCTCTTGCACCAGATCAAGTGTGCACGATTATTGTAGTTCAATACTATAATGCACCAGAGCTAATTTTAGAGTAGGAGAGGAGGAGCGCTTCACAAGGATTGAAGATGGCGACAACATCTTCGGTGGTTTGTCGGATAGGTTGATTAGGGCCTCTTTTGTTTGCATTTTCATTTCCTGTTTTTATTGTTCGTTTCCTTTTTCTGGAATTTTACAAAGGAAAACTTGAAAATGTTGGAAGCAAAAATTGCTATTTCCATCATTTCCAGTTTTTCCTTTGTAAAATTTCAGAAAACAAGAAACAAAATGAAAACAGGAAATGGAAATAAGAAATGAAAATGTAAACCAAAAAGGCCCTTAGTTTGCACGACAATTTGATGGCCTGAAAGTATTGTCGAAGACGGTGTGCTGTCGTGATTAAGGATAATGCAATCTTTCCACTTTGGGGTACCTGAGTTCCAGGCCCTTGATAAGTGAAAAATTAGTTGATAAATTAGAGCACTTTTTATTTCACTTATCAAGGATAAAATGATAATTTTGCCCCAATTTAATCCCTTTTTATTAAATATTAGATAAATTGTATTTATTAATCTAAGATTTAAATTTGATGCTATTTTGATAGAAATATTGCTGATTTTTGCAGGATATTGCAAAGATTTGATTTGAAGGATAGATAGCATTAAATGAGGGAGATGTCTGCAAGATTTGAGATTGATTGAAGATATTTAATGAAGATTTAAAGAAGATTTGAAGCCATTAATGAGGAGATCACTACCAATTAATCAAGGATTCTGCAGACAAGTTTCCTAATTAAATCAAAGATTGCTCAATAAATACAAAGATATCATCAAGAAAAGGGAAATAAGGAAAGACAAATTTGCTAAAACCAGTCTCGGGGAGAGATCAAGATTAAAAGAGAAAGTTGGAGCTGCAGGACGCTACCTGCGCTTCAACCCCCCGCTATAGCGCAGGTGAAGCGCAGACTCTCTGGAAGTTGCGCCTCATCCTGCGCTGTAGCACAGCCTGGAGCGCAGGTTACGCTGATTTGGTCCCTGTTGCCATTTTTAGATAGATCTCTTCCCAAATTGTTGTGTCTTCCTTAGTCTATAAATAGGAATCTCCTGTATCAATTCCGGTGTGCACTATCATTGTAATCCAGTCTATATTTCAGTGATAATGTACCAAAGCTAAGTTTAGAGTAGGATAGGAGGAGCGCTTCACAAGGATTGAAGATGGTGACAGCATCTTCGGTGGTTTGTATGGCTACCTCGTGTAGTTAACTCTCCATTAGGATTGGATGTAATTGATTCTATCCCTAAGTGTTTGTAAACTCTATATTATTATTTCTGTGCTCTCTGTCGATAATATTGGTAATCTTATTCTGTACTTAATTCCTAATTCCCGCGCTTGCGCCTGGAGTTATAGGCTAGTCTCAACTAACTAGGTTAGTTTTGATTAGGACTGGGAGTGGGGGAGTGGCTTCTAAAGAGACTCACTCTCTGATTGAATAAGAATACTCGGTTCACCACTGACCGAAAAGGGGTGTTTACTAATGATTGATGGGTAGTGTGAGTACCATAATGAAGGGCATCCGACCATTAGGCTTGGTATTAATAAACCGATAGCAAGGAGTTAGTTGATTGTGAATCCAGGATTTGAATATAGGCGTATCCTGATGAGTGAGGGTAGTGACAGTACTTGAGCGAAGGTGCGTCTACAGCTATAGGCCTCGTTTATCAACTAAGTTCCTTTACAAACTGACTAAAAAAAGAGGAAAATAAGCCGAGGGTAAGTCTCTCGCCTAGGTGAGCCCGCATGGATTATCTTTGAGTGTGTGAGGCCGCTAGTAACTCGAGGTGTTAGCAATAAAGTTTGTCTAGGATATTATAGAGTAACACCTAAAATAATAAATAGTTTTACATGCACAAAGGGTGTGATGATATGAAGTCCAATCCTAATCCAAGTAAAGTGTCTCTAACTCTTCCTTTCTATTCTATTGATATTAATATGTTATTTACAATTCCGCAACAATATACTCTAAACCATTGTTTCTGCTTGATAATTAGATCATAGTCTACATAAATTGACTGTCCTTGTGGATACGATACTCTTCTTACTATTATACTGCTGGATTTGTGGTTCGCTTGCCAGAAACCCATCAGCCCTGTAGTGCTTTGCTTACAAAGAATACTGACAGTTGTTTTCCGTCTATTTCCCTTATTAATACCGTGGCAACGACCTCGTCTGCTACTGACAGATACAGGAACAAAAATCTCTCTGACCTGGGGTCGGGTTAAGACAGGGGGTGATGCTAGGATATGTTTGATCTGCTGAAAGGCTTCCTCACATTCCCGATCCCATGAGAATGATTTTCCCTTTTTGAGAAGACGAAAGAAAGGTAGAGCTCGAGCCGCTGATCTGGCAATGGATCCTCGTGAGCCAATCCTGTGAACTGTTGAGCTTTAACAAGTTGAAGATGTGCTCCTTCTATTTCCACAGCTTTTGTATAAATTGGGTGAACATGTCCTGGACGATGAAATATCCCCTTAGGCATGATATAATCCCCAAAGTCCTTCTGGCTTGTGTTCCTTCCATATCTTGAGGTTCGTCTGTTATTATCCTCCTTCTTCTTCTTTGGCTTCTTTTTTTCCGGGTTGTCCTCTTGATTTCTGGATCAAAAATTAATTGCTTTGGAAACACCCGGCTTCTTAAAAGCATAAACAGAGAAGCTAGAAATAGGGTAAGATAACAGACGAATAACATTTTTTTTCGAAAATAAATAAAAAAAATAAAAGAAATTAAAATTTAATATACTTTTTTTAAGAAAGAAATACAAAAAGAAACTAAAAAAGAAAATAAAAGAACTAAAATACGAAGAACGAGACTAAAAAAATTTAAAGGAAAAGAAAATATTTTTTTAATTTTTTTTGAAAAAGTTTTGAACAATTGAAAATTCAATTTTCTAAAACTTTACAAATTGATACACCGCTCCCCGGCAACGGCGCCAAAAACTTGATGGGTTTCCTGGCAAGTTTACCAGTAATCCAGTAGTTTTAGAGTAAGTAAGATATCGTATCCACATGGAGCGGTTTTAACTTGTAAAGTTAAAGCAATTGTATTTTCAATAAAACGTTTCAAAAAGGTTGGTTTTAATACTAAATAATAAATACTGAAATAAACACAAATAACACGAGATGAATAATAATTAGGACTAGGATTTGATTTCGTTTCATCTCCCCCCTTGTGCATTCGAATCCCTTTTCCTTATTTATGATCGTACTTGTAGTTACCTTAGCATTGTTTAATTACAATATTATAAGGCATGCCTGGTAATTCTTCGGCCCGCCAATTCCCCTATAACATCATAATTAAACGCAAAAGCTATTCTCTACAGGCATTCAAAAGTGGCATTTGGCGACCCCGAACATTCCCTGTATTTTGCAATTAGCACTATCGAATTAGCCATACTTTCACATAAGGCACCTACGGAGGGGCATGTCACTCACTGAACCTCTGATCGTTAGAATACAATCCTTATGCTACGATATGACTAACCCGAGTACGTTTAGCAATCCGAGAATAAGCTTCATGAACAGCTCCATGCTCACCTACCTCTGATACTAGCCGGAGTTCCACTTTTTGTATCCAGAGCACTAGCCTACCATCCCGGCGCACGCGCGGAGTGATGCATTACACACAACATAAAGATACCGATAAATTACAAGCATAGAATCATAAATAAAATAGAAAAGAGAATTCTTATACACAAGGGGATTGAATCTACTACATCAAATCCTACTAGAGAGCTTAGGCTACTCATGGTAGCCATTACAAACTATTGAGAAATCTGTCACCTTTCCCAATCCTATACTACTCTCTCTGTGTATCAGTGTTTTGGGTCCCGAGGACCTGCTTTGTGACCTTTGCAAAGGGTTCTATTTATAGACTTGGAAAACCTTGAAGAGATCAGGTTGTGATGTCACTAGTGAGTGTTTAATCCAATCAGAGGCTTCCTTTTCATTAATTGACGTCACTATTGTGAAGCTTGACCAATCAGGAGCTTCCCTTTCATTAATTGACGTCACATGCGCGCGGCTTCATTAATCAGCACACGCGCTTCATGTGCGCTTAGCGCACATGAAGCCTGGCCACTCTGCTCATGCGCTCCACGTGCGCTTAGCGCGTGTGGAGCGTGGAACACACTGCTGTTTTCCTTGATTTGTGGATCCAACCTTTGGATCTCTTTCTGATCTTATCTGGTTTTCCCTTATCCCTTTATCCGAATTATTTTGTATTTATCTGCTTTGTATTTGAATTGGAGAGATTCTTTGCAGGATTCTCTGATTATCCTTTATTTATTTGAATTTGAATCTGCAACCTCCTCCATTCTGATGCTATTTTTACTCTTGTCCCAAATCTGCTGTAAATCTGCATAAAATCACAGATTTCTATTTAAAATAGCATCATATTCAAATTTACATCAAATAAATACAATTATTATAATTATTAACAAAAAGGGATATTTTGGGGCATAAATTACTATTTAATCCTTGATAAGTGTAATAAAAACTATATGAAATTAACACTAATTTTACACTTATCAAATACCCCCCAACTTAATTTCTTGCTTTTCCTCAAGCAAGACACCCTTGCAGTCAAAATTTGAAAACACCCTTGATAAAAATTCAAAAACAACTACAAGAAATTTTTTTTGTTATCTCTTTATTTAGGCAGAAGTCACTTTTCAATTTAGGAAAAATTAAGATTAAGCGATATTACCATAGTTCAACCAAAATTAGAACACAAACATCAATTTGAATTGTCTCAGGAGTAGCAATTAAAGCAATAAACAAAATACCAAAGAATTTCACCCATGCTTACGGTACTGTTTCCCTCAATATTTTCACCACTGCTGAACAACTAATATTGATAGTCGTTTCTAGTTCCTAAGCTTGTTTATGGTTGATATGGATCAAAAGGTCTTTTCAGGTTGTAATAAGGCTGGGTTATCAAGAATTTATGGTTTTTCCTGGATAAACAATAAACATCTAGAATAGAGAGCATCTTTGGATGTTGCTTTTGATTTTCTATCCTTCTACCATTTTTTCCTTGATTTATTTCTTTTCTTTGCGCCTCTTTCCTTGTTTGAAGATGCACTCCCACCAACTTATTCAATTTATTCACTTTTTCTTTTGATTTTAGGGGAGTGATCTTCTTTTTCTTTTTGTTTTTCTGTACCTACTCCTTGGAATTGCAATCTTTTCTTCCCATTATTTTTCTACTTGCCACCATGCTCTCTATCCCAAATGTGTGAGGGACAGCATATATATATTTATTTTGGCTTGGGTGAACAAGAATAATTAATTAAGGCTCAAAATGGGTATTCAAAAATTGGAAAAATTGTACCAAGGTTGGCTTTTTGGCTCTGGGCAGATATATTGAAAATAAATTTTTGCCTTTGTCATTTCCATATTTTCCAAAAATAGCAAAAGATCCAAAAATTCAACCAATAAAAATTGACAGACAGTGGTGAAAAACTCTCAATTTACTGTTTAGGCTCTCAACTCACCGGTTACTTGGCTAAATTCCTTGATAAAATATTTATTGGTTTTAATTAACTAGCCTGATAGATTCTCATGTGACGTATCCTAATCCTAATTGATTATGGGATTAATCACAAGACCTTTTTTCTTCCTAATTTGGTTAGTTTAAACTGTCTAATTTCATAGATTTTTCAAAAAAATTCCTTTTTTTATTTCCTAAATCCTAAGTCCTAAAAATTTAAAAATCCTAAAATAAAAAATTCCTAATTAGGGGTCGTAAAAATTAAGGAAATAGAAAATAAAAGAAAGATAAGAAAGAAAAACACCAATGTTAATCTTCATCCTCTATATCCTGTGGGTCCTTGTCATATTTTCTAGCAGCTGGTGCTTCACCTCCCTCCTGGAAGAATAGGCCTATCCCCAGGCCAATGCTAGAATATCTGGAATTCAACAACATGTCTGGGTATGGGTCTTGCAGCAGCCTATGCACTCGGGAATCTCATGTTTTCTGATCCTTTTCCCCATGTCTTCTTCTCGTGGGCTAAAGCCACGGGAAAGACTAGCAATTTATTCTTAGGCATCTGAAAAGTCAAATAACAACAATTAGTTGTTAAACATATTTATTTTAATGATGCCTTATTGCAAATACCAATTCATGAAGAACATGGAAGCCTATCATTAACCAATTGCATGCATAAAGAATTATTTTCAAAATTTTTTTTACTGCACTTGGTAATGTCTTCCTAAAAACAACATATACTATTTGTTTTGCAAGTATTCAATCAATCCATAGAAAGTGAGAGTTTAAAATTTTTGAAAAGATAAAACATAACACTTTCCAATTTAGTAACTCACAAAACAAAGAGTATTCCAATTAAGCACATTGTTCTTCAGCCAAAAAACACATTAAGGGTAGCAGATAATAATATTCATAATCTTAAAGTTGCTATCCTAAAGTGTAAATCACGAAAGCAGAATAGATGAAGATTTTAATTGGTAAAAAAATAAATAAATAAATAAAAGAAAAATATGAAATGTGAATGTTTCAAAATTGATTGAAGTTTGTGAGTGGAAAAAAAAGTGAAAAGAAAAGCTTAGGAAGTAGAGAAACAGTACATGAGAAAATAGAAGATTTTAAAATTTTCGTACTACTGCGCTTAGCGCAAGTGAAGCGCAGAAAATAGTGACTAAAATTGCAATATGCGCTTAGCGCAGATGAAGCGTAGAAAACAGAATTAGATTTTTGCAATTTTTAGTCACGTGTTCTGCTACTTCCTATATTAAAAAAAATTATTTTACTTTCCACAAACTTATTCCAATCAATTTTGAAATTTTCCTAAATCCTAAAAAATTGAAAAATCCTAATTAACAAACAAAAAATAAAAGAAAACAAACTAAAAACTTAAAATCTCTGGGTTGCCTCCCAGGAAGCGCTTGTTTAACGTCTTATAGCTCGACGCCTGCTCTGTTAGGGTGGCTGATACTGAAATCTTTTGGTGAGCTTGTGAGCTGCACCCTTCCTTTCTTTGGCACATAAGCCTCCCCATACATTGCCTTGGAGCAAACTGTAGTGTGAAATGTCTTTAAGCATTCGGGCTTCTTTTTAGAATTAGACCATGCCTCTGACTCCCTTGGCTTGACTCTTCTTTTCTTTATTTTCTTGCTCTCAGGTGCATGAGTCTTCTTCTCTTTAAGCCTTAATGATTCACCATTGGTTGCTCTCAAATTCTTTGCCTTGCAGGGATCTTTGATATGAGGCACTCCTGACCACTTGATCTTCAATCTGGCTCTAGGCTCTGAGTTTGATTTTAGCATGACTTTCCTTTTCTTTGCCTTGTTCTGGTTAGTGTGCTTCCATGCCTTTCTTTTGGGAGGTTTGGAAGGATCATTACTTGTACCATACCTTTCTTGATCTTCCTTTGTAGGACTGGTTGGATAAGGCACGGTCTTTGGTCTTGATATATCTTCCCTTCCTTCATCGAGCTTTGATTTATCATCCCTCTGTTCACCTTTTTCCTCTGTTCCAGGTTCACCTTTCTCTTTTTCCCTTTCACAGTCAGATTCTTCTTCAAGCACCATCTTTTGTGTTTCATCCTCTCCTTCTTCCTCTTCTACCTCTACTGCACCTTCTTTTTCTTCCTTTTCTTCAGCCAGATTATCGTTGATATCATTGCACTGCTCTTCAGAGTTGAGTGGTGCATTTGCTGAAAACTTCCAATATATATTTTGTATTTCTTCTAACACGAGGTCAACTGATAGTCCTTCTCTTTCACAATATAGCTGGAAATAGTCTTTGTCTGAATGTGTGAACTCTTCTTTTTCTGCTTCACATTCTTCTTCTTCCTCCTCTTTATCAACTTCTTCTGATTCTCTTTCTTCAGCTTCCTCTTCTTGTGCTTCTTCAGTTTCCTCTTCTTCAGCTTCCTCTTCTTGAATGTCTGGAAAAGAGCATTCTCCGTTGAGATGATTACCTCCGCAAAAGTTACAAATTAATTGTGATGACTGGATAGGATAAGCGTGAACTGTTTGCGGTGGCTGAGAAAGGTTGGCTATCTTCTTATTGAGTGCTTCTGATGACTGCTCCAACCTCCTGAGTCCATCATCAAAGATCTGCTTAAGGGGTGAAACATCATCTTGAATCGGTGCATGAGAGAAATATTTTGATTCTTGCTTGAATGAAGAAGTGTGTGCCTTAGTTTGAATGCAACATGGCTTGCAACAAAATCTTCTTGTAAATTTTTATGGTACCATGTTCCAATTGTTCAGACTTCGGCTGGGGTGTGACATTAACCAATCCTTGGCTTTTCCTGCAAGAGAAAAGGAAAATAAACGTAAGCATGCAGCTTCTTTGTCCTTCTCTTCAAAACCCATAGTTTCAACTAGTTTCAGGAATGTAAAAAGATGATTATTTGGATCCTCGTGAGCCAATCCTGTGAACTGTTGAGCTTTAACAAGTTGAAGATGTGCTCCTTCTATTTCCACAGCTTTTGTATAAATTGGGTGAACATGTCCTGGATGATGAAATATCCCCTTAGGCATGATATAATCCCCCAAAGTCCTTCTGGCTTGTGTTCCTTCCATATCTTGAGGTTCGTCTGTTATTATCCTCCTTCTTCTTCTTTGGCTTCTTTTCTTCCGGGTTGTCCTCTTGATTTCTGGATCAAAAATTAATTGCTTTGGAAACACCTGGCTTCTTAAAAGCATAAACAGAGAAGCTAGAAATAGGGTAAGATAACAGAAGAATAACATTTTTTTCGAAAATAAATAAAAAAATAAAAGAAAATTAAAATTTAATATATTTTTTTAAGAAAGAAATACAAAAAGAAATTAAAAAAGAAAATAAAAGAACTAAAATACGAAGAACTAAAAAAAATTTAAAGGAAAAGAAAAATATTTTTTTAATTTTTTTGAAAAAGTTTTAGAACAATTGAAAATTCAATTTTCTAAAACTTTACAAATTGATACACCGCACCCCGGCAATGGCGCCAAAAACTTGATGGGTTTCCTGGCAAGTTTACCAGTAGTCCAATAGTTTTTTTAGTAAGTAAGATATTGTATCCACAGGGAGCGGTTTTAACTTGTAAAGTTAAAGCAATTGTATTTTCAATAAAACGTTTCAAAAAAGGTTGGTTTTAATACTGAATAATAAAATACTGGAATAAACACAAATAACACGAGATGAATAATAATTAGGACTAGGATTTGATTTCGTTTCATCTCCCCCCTTGTGCATTCGAATCCCTTTTCCCTTATTTATGATCGTACTTGTAGTTACCTTAGCATTGTTTAATTACAATAATTATAAGGCATGTCTGGTAATTCTTCGGACCCGCAAATTCCCCTATAACATCATAATTAAACGCCGAAAGCTATTCTCTACAGGCATTCAAAGTGGCATTTGGCGACCCCGAACATTCCCCGTATTTTGCAATCAGCGCTATCGAATTAGCCATACTTTCACATAAGGCACCTACGGAGGGGTGTGTCACTCACTGAACCTCCGATCGTTAGAATACAATCCTTATGCTACGATATGACTAACCCGAGTACCTTTAGCAATCCGAGAATAAGCTTCATGAACAGCTCCATGCTCACCTACCTCTGATACTAGCCGGAGTTCCACTTTTTGTATCCAGAGCACTAGCCTACCATCCCGGCGCACGCGCGGAGTTGATGCATTACACACAACATAAAGATATGGATAAATTACAAGCATAGAATTATAAATAAAACAGAAAAGGGAATTCTTATACACAAGGGGATTGAATCTACTACATCAAATCCTACTAGAGACCTTAGCTACTCATGGTAGCCATTACAAACTACTGAGAAATCTGTCACCTTTCCAAATCCTATACTACTCTCTCTGTGTATCAGTGTTTTGGGTCCTGAGGACCTGCTTTGTTATTTTGCAAAGGGTTCTATTTATAGACTTGGAAAACCTTGAAGAGATCAGGTTGTGATGTCACTGGTGAGTGTTTAATCCAATCAGAGGCTGCCTTTTCACTAATTGACGTCACTGTTGTGAAGCTTGACCAATCAGGAGCTTCCCTTTCATTAATTGACGTCACATGCCGCGACTTCATTAATCAGGACACGCGCTTCATGTGCGCTTAGCGCACATGAAGCCTGGCCACTCTGCTCATGCGCTCCACGTGCGCTTAGCGCGTGTGGAGCGTTGAACGCGCTGATGTTTTCCTTGATTTGTGGATCTAACCTCTGGATCTCTTTCTGATCTTATCTGGTTTTCCCTTTATCCCTTTATCCAAATTATTTTGTATTTATCTGATTTGTATTTGAATTGGAGAGATTCTTTGCAAGATTCTCTGATTATCCTTTATTTATTTGAATTTGAATCCGCAACCTCCTCCATTCTGATGTTATTTTTACTCTTGTCCCAAATCTGCTGTAAATCTGCATAAAATCACAGATTTCTATTTAAAATAGCATCATATTCAAATTTACATCAAATAAATACAATTATTATAATTATTAACAAAAAGGGATATTTTGGGGCATAAATTACTATTTAATCCTTGATAAGTGTAATAAAAACTATATGAAATTAACGCTAATTTTACACATATCAGCATGTCAGTCGCAATCCATGCGAATAAATAAGTTTTGACGGATTAGTGTGCAGAGTGCCTCATCATGTTCCGCGCTAAGTCCACTCTCGACTTGTATGACTTGGTCCAGATTGGGGCCAAATTGTATAGGATGGAAGGTGCCTTCAGGAACTGGTTTCATGTCGACGAAATCTTCCCCGACGTCTAGATCCGCTAGCATTACCCCGACTGAAGACGGGTGACTTTCAACCTTCTGTTCTTGAAGTTCGGGTTTCTCTAACTTCGTAATCTTCAAGGATTCCTTGTAACAGGATTGAGACATGACTTTATCACCTCGGATAATAACGATTTCACCCTCATCACTCCAGAACTTCATCATCAAAAGGCTAGTGGAGATTATTGCCCTAATGGCGTTCAGCATTGGCCTTCCAAGAATTGCATTGAAAGTGGTGGGACAATCCACTATAAGAAAACGCACCTTGGTGGTTTTTGAAACCGGGGGCTGCCCAAAAGTGACAAGGTGTTCCACGTACCCTTCTGGTTTTTTCTTGTGGCCCGTAAAGCCTATCATATCTCCGCCATTGTAGCGCAATAAATCTAATTCCGGAATGTGCAATAGCCAGAAGGTTTAAAAGACTATGACGTCGGTCGCACTTCCTTGGTCAACAAACAGTCTCTGAACCTCGTGATTAGCCATAAATGCTTAAGTAAACAAAGGGTCATCATGGCCCAGGATAATTGGGTCATAGTCGTCTTTTGAAAAGCTGAGAGGAGGCAGCTTCAGTCTTCGGGACGTATGTTCCGAATGTGAAGAGGATGAGGCCGAGAGGATTTCCTTTAGGTTCCTTTTCTTAGCGTTTCCGCTCTCGCCTCCGCCGGCAAAACCTCCTGTGATAACATAAATCACCGGGTGTTCCGGAGGTGGACACTCATTTCCTGTTGGGGTCTGTTGTCGAGATGATGATGGTTGATCTCGGAGGTCCCTTTTGGAGGTAAACAACGGAGTGTCGTCAACCACGGGTCTCCTAGACCTGGATCTCTCTCTCCTTAGTGATCTAGTTCAGGATCGACTGCGTCCACGTCGGCTAGAGTCATGTCGGTGATCATCACGCCGGTAATCATTTTTGTGCATATCGGCCCCAGGACGATGGGAAGTTTCTCCGCCAACTTTCTTATATCTGTCGAGCTTGCCACGTCGATTAAGCTCTTCAATTGCATCCTTAACCTAGAGGCAGTGGTCGGTGTCGTACCCCTGGTACTTGTGGAATCTACAATATTTGGATTTGTCGGTTGAGGATGTCTCTTCATGGGTCTCAGCCTTCTCATCCCGACTTCATACATCTCGACATTCATGATTTCATTAAGGATTTTACTCTGGGATGTGTTCAAAGGGGTATAGGAGTTGTACCGCCCCAAAACTTCTCGGTCTCCTTTATTTTCTTGCCGGCCACCCTTGTCGTTCTTCTGCCCATGGGTTTTAGAGGCTTGGTCGGGATTAACCTCCTTCACCTTGAGGGCAAGTTCTTCATTTTCGAGGCTGATATATTCTTCTACCCTACTAAGAAATTCTTCCATTGTAGACGACTTTCTTTTTGACAATTCAATCTAAAATGGGGGGTGTGGGATAAGGCCATCCTTGACCAGCATCAATTGTACCCCGGGCTGAATTCCCTGAACCAACAAAGCTTCTTTGGTAAAACGGTTAATATAATCCCAGAGTGACTCTGATGGTCTTTTCCGGATCTACTTCAATGATGCCTCAGTCTTTGATTGGACTTTGCTGGTGGTAAAACTAGAGATGAACTTAGCCCTCAGGCCGGCCCAGGTGTTGATGGATCACGGCGGAAGCGTCTGGAACCACCTGAGGGCGGTCTTCCTCAGGGATAATGGGAACACTCTGCACATGATTGGCCTTGAAGCATTCCTGATGGACATTGCAGACTCATACACATCTAGATGTTCCAGAGGATCTCCCATTTCGTCATACAACTCCGGGACAGGAATTTTCTCAAAGCGCTTGTCCAAAGGGAAGAGCATAATGCGCTCAGAAAACGACAAAACAACTTGTATCACCTCATCGTCATGAACTTGACGAGATTCACCAAGAGTCGGTGTTGTCCGGTTTCGAGGATGGGAGTTGGAATGTACTGACTGCACCGAAGGTTTTAGAGAATGTTGACACTCTGGCTTGAACTACGGCTGATGTTTAAGAGCAAGTGAAACTCTGGATGCACGTCGTGGCGAAGGTTGGCGTTCAGAGCCTCCTTCCTGTTCAGCAAGACGATGTTGAAGTCTTTGTAGCTGTTGTTCCGTCTCCAGTTTTTCAATACTTTGAGCATATTGCTCCAACCTGGCGCCTTGGCGGCTGATGAATTCCATGAGTTCTCCACGGGAAGGTTGATCCGGTTAAGTTGCAGGAGAGTCGTGACTTCCGTGAGGAGGACGAGGTGGACGAGGACGAGGCACAGTAGCACGTGGTGGTGGAATTCCTGCTGTGGCTGAAACGGGACCGGTGGTTGCAGAGAAGAATGCTGGTGCGGTTCCACTGGTTATGAAGGGACTTGCGTTATCTCTGGCAGAGGAGCTGCTTCTGGTTCCTACAATTTCGGATTGCGTGGAAGATCTTCAAGATTCGTAAAGAAAATGGAAAGATTCAAGAACCGTTTCCCACAGACGGTGCCAATGATCTTCCGTAAATCTGGCAACGGTGGCAGGAGATGATCTTCACGACGATCTGACGGCGGCGAACGACGGAGGACAATGGTGTACCTGCAGGGACTGCGATGCTTAAGTTAGTAATCGCTCGAGCAGAGTTTCAATAGGTATGATTTAGAAGCGTGCCTGAAAAGGAGGCACCACCATGTATTTATAGGGGTAAATTGGAGGGAAATTCCGTTATTGGTTGTAATTGATTCCTGAAATTACGCTCACGCGCTCGGTCGAGCTTAGGTGCATGCGCCGTGATACAATGATAATTGAGGCCGTGATGCGTTATGCCGACATGCGGATGTCGGTTATACTTGGAACATGTCACGAATGTTGTAACATCCTGCAAATTAGGAACTTTAATAACTAATTAGGCTTAAAATAAGAGGGTTATGTATTAGTAATTAAGGGAATATAAGTTGAGGAATTAAGGTAATTAAGGAGCTATGGGTTAAAACTCAAGTATAAAACCAAGTTTTAAGCTTTAACTTAAGTGAACTTAGGGAATATGGGTTATGTTAATCGATTACAGTGGGTTCGTAATCGATTACCCGAGAGTTGGTTTTTAGGTAATCGATTACTCACTGGTTGTAATCGATTACCTAAGAGCTAGTTTTTAGGTAATCGATTACAGGGGGTCTGTAATCGATTACCCGAGAGCTGAATTTTATGTAATCGATTACGTAATCGATTACCTGAGGGCTGAGTTTTTGGTAATCGATTACCAGATTCTCAGAAAGGTTTTCTGGTGCATTTTACGACTACTGTCGATTACCAGCAAACCAATATATATAGTCCCACATGCAAAAATCAGATTTTGACATTTTCTTTCTCACCCTTCTTCACCCTAGATAGAGAAAGAGAGAATTCTAGAGAGAGGAAGTCAGTTTTGGAGCTTTGGAAGGAGATTGAAGCTAGAATCATCAATTGGATCACTTCGAATTCTCATTCTCCTCTTGATTTCATAGATTTGGTGAGTATAACTCACACACCCACTTTTCCCCTTTGAGTTTGATTTCTCCCTAATGTATGAACCTTACTCTTTAATCCCTCTTCTATATGATAATTGTGGATAGTTTAGTAATGTATACATGAAATTGAGTAGTTAGTTAGCATTTTCATTGAAAAACCTTAGGGTAGCGAGATTTACGAAAGTAGCGAGATTACGAAATTGATGAAATGTTCAATGCATGAACCCTACTCTTCGATTCCCCTTTCTATTTAGTTAATTTGATTGGATTTATGAAGTTTATACTAGAATTGAGTAATTTATGTTAGGAATTGATTATAAATCCCTTAGATTTCGAAGTTACGAAAGTTTCAAAACACTCGAATTGCTTGAAATTCTAGTTTTGGGTTATCAATTCATGTTTACCGGTTTCGACCGTGAGTAATATAAGCCAGCCTTTGCGCTGTGAGTAAAAAGTTAAGCAAACTAAGTAAAACATGACTTCGGTCCAGTAATGGGTGGGATACGTCCCCGGGAAAGACGTTTCCCGTAGTCTGAGCTCAGGTCTAACTCCAGTTTCAGTAATAAGTTCATGCTTGCTGGGCACAGCAGTGAGTTACATTATTATTGCATCATAATGATTTGAGTATTAAGTTTATGAATATGTTATGTTAAATATCTTTAATTGATATGAATATGAGTATGATTTTTGGCTTCATATTAGTTAGTTAAGTTGATTTTTCCCCTACACTTTATGCATGTTTAGTTATACTCGCTGAGATTATTATCTCACCCCACGTTTCAGGGATTTACTTTAGTTGTGCAGGTACCTTTGGTGATGTTGAGGCAGTTATGGTGAGGATAGAGCTGAATCTTACTTCGATTGGAAGATTCATTAATAGGACTATTTCCTAATGTATTTGTAGCTGTTATTTGGTTATTCATTTAGGTCTATTGTTGTATCTTGTATAAATGTAATTATTCCTTAGTTGGCCACTGAGGCCTAGTTTTAATGTTATGATAGGTTTAAATATTGAAATGCACTGGTTTTGCTGATTTCCAGGTTAAGCTAAATTCTGGTAATAGTCCGGTTTTTAGAGGACACTATGCCGGATTTCCGGTATGAGTTCATTGAACCACACTTCTTCAAGTGTGGATTCTTCCCTAAGTTTAAGTAGGATTTACTATTATTTATGAAATTGATGTCGTTTTGAAATTGCTTAAGCTAATCGTTGGAAAGTTTAAGGGAATATATGACGATATCGAAAATTTAACGTAATGATTTCAAGAACTTCAGGGATAGTGTCTCCAACGGACATTATTTCCGAGTTTAGAAATTAGGGCGTTACATTTTGGTATCAGAGCAGTTCAATCCATTTGGACTGTGGTTAGGTTAGTTGCCCATAACTTATTATGATCTTGCAGTACACGTACTCATTATAGGGACTGATCACTCCTATAGTGTGTGCGATGTACACAGAGATTATGGTTAGTTATGTGAGTAGGATACCTTGGTCAGGAAGTTAGGATACTTCCTTAATAAGGTCAGAGCCACCTGTCTTGTATTAGAAAGAGAGTAACCTAAGTTTATTCCTAAGAACAGTATACTCACCAAAGAAGCTTTATAGAATGTGACCCTAGAGCCCTAGTGAACATTAGGCATCTTTGAGGTAGTTAGTTAAGATAGATTCATTACTTGTGAAGGTTGGTTTGTTGTTTGACTTGTAATGTGGTCTTACTCGTGTAACTTGTATGATTTGAATGTTTTGTGTGTCTTGCTATTTGATTGTAATGTTGGTTTGTTTGAAGGGTTTATGACTTATTATATTAGAGTGTGTATGCTCACTAGGTAGTAGTCCACATAGTTAAAATTTCTTTTATGCAAACACTTGTTAAAGGTCACAGTAGAGGGAATATGGGAATGTTAGTCCATATTGGGATAGCTACCGTACTTAGAGTGAACCAGAGCTTGCTTAGGCATATGAGAGGAATATGAACCATTAGGAAGGTATGTGGAGATTGAAAAGAATTTTATAGGTCCAAGATATACCCTAACTTAACAACATAGTGCAAATATCATGGACATTTAAAGACATATACTGGGAAGGGCTAAGGAAAGAGATTTCTTTTGAAATGATATGAGAATAGGTGTATCCCCTTAGTCATCTTGTGGTAGTCAGGAGTCTTGTAGTATGGGTAGTAAGTTTCAGTTACCTAACGCCTTTTGTCTTACCATGACTTGCAATCAGCAAGGTCTTTTAACCTTATCGAGTGGGTAGTTTGTCATGGGACAATCATACCTTAACTTTTTCTTTTCCACTCTTAGAAAACACTTAGTAACCTGTGGGGGCAACGTCTTATAACCCTAAAAATCTAGAAAATTATCAAATAAGAACACTTCATCCATACCTTCAGTTTAACCATATCGGTTTTAACCACGAGGACTCGGAGAAGTACTCAGGGAAAAGAGTAAGGTAAGGGTCCATGGTCAGGGTAGTGAGAACAAGCCAGATTTTTATCTGAAAACCAACTCAGTAGGTATACCATCCATAGTCACACAAAAAAAAAACAAAAAAAACTATTAGTACCAATGGAGAGAACCATAGTCACAACTCTTTTAGAGGGGAGGGATCTTAGTCAAGGAAGTTAAGAGTTCTAATACAAATTGCATAAGGTAGAGTAGATTTAACCACGAACCTAAGTAAGAAAAAAGAAGTTTTCAATTAAGTCATATTTAGGGTTAGCCATGTAGAAAAGAACTAGGGATCACCTGAGGGAATTGTTAGGTAGATAGTAAGTGAATCAAACACCTTAGTTAAAAATAATAAAGTAGCGGAAATATTATAGACATCTCAGAATTAATTAGAGAAGGGGAGGAAGTTATAATTGGGGTCCTAATGGGAAATAAGTAGAACAAGTAGATTAACAGACAACACTAGAGCTAGTCAAGGAATTATCCAGCAACTATAGATGTTTTCCAGCCATCCAATTACCTAACCTTAGTTGTGAAGTACCATGAGGGAAATACCATAACCCCAAACCATACATGTTTAATGTTGTAGTTGCAACCATATTTACCTGGGTCATCACTCACCTGGAAAACGCATAACAACCCTTATGGAGTAGTGTGGAACCTATATGTCAGTATTTCAAACAGAAATAGGAAACTCTATATCACCTTATAATAAAATAACCCGAGAGCTTAGGAAGCAGGGAGCATGAATTAGTTTAGAAATTTGAATATAACTTTGGTACCTCCAGTGGAGGAATCAAGATTTAGAACCCTGAAGGATGTTAGGGAGGGCCTGAAGCCTTAAGGAGGGGGTACCCTTGTAGAAAGGACATAGGAAGCCACAAAGGGAACTCAATACGCTAGCACACCTAACTTTTATCTAGCTTGGAAGTTAGATTTAAGGATGGGTAGTTAGATTCAGCCCAGAGGGTCAGGAACAATTGAAGGTTTGTAGGATCGCGCATCAGGTTAGAACGCCAAGACGTTTAGGATTCCTTACCCCTAGGAGAACCAGAGTGGGGATAAAACTCTAAGTCACCTTCCTTTTCAGTAGAAACTTAGAGCCAAGCTAAGTACGAGCCCTAACCGGTAGAGTGAGATAAGAATAGGGAAAGATCCCATTAGGGGAAGTTAGGAAATTAGTGAGTTTACCGCGATCATGCCGTGGCCCGTAGGTATTTTAACTACGTTCATGGCGTGAGTGTGTTGCTAGAATTTTCAATGTTTTCTTAGAAGAATGTGAACCGTCCGTCACACTTTAGTTTGATGTCACTTGTGTGATTGTGTGAACTTAATTCCTCGGACATGACGTGAGTGTTGGATTAATTCGTCAACACAAACTTAGTGATTCGAGGGAATGAGTAATTATGTGTGCATGACTTATTGTTAGTAATATAGTAGGAATTAGAATATAATCATGTAAATCACTTAGAATCTTCTCAAACTTAGTTAGATCATTAAAACACATTACTTGAAACCAACTGGTAGTTGATGGGTTTGGGTATGGGATTAGGGTCCTTACTTAGTGGATGTGAGAAATCTGTTCCTATTAATAGATTTTATCTAGTGTGTTGTTTAACCAAGCCAGTCAAGTATACTCAAATAGAGTAGAAAGTTTATTCATGTGTCTATTGTGATGATACATGAAAGGAGTTTGTTAGAGAAGTTCAGGAACCTAAGTTTAGGTGTAGTAATTAGAGGGCATAGTGTCAGACTTCATTTTAAAAGAGATCACTGAGGAGCTAAGAGCTCTAATCAGGGAGGCTCAGATTTTGGACTCAAGTCTCCAAGAGAAGAGACAACAATTAGGGTTTTCTGAATCAGAAGATGGGATTATTCTCTTCCAAGGGAGAGTCTGTGTCCCTAAGGGGGGTAGCCTCAGATAACAGGTATTAGAGGAAGCTCATAGAGGTAAGTTTTCTATACATCCTGGCTCTACCAAGATGTATCAGGATTTGAAGAGAGATATAGCAAATTATATTTCTAAGTGTTTAGTGTGTCAGCAGGACAAAATAGAACATCAAACCATCAGGAACCCTTTTACCATTAGAAATCTCTGAGTGGAAGTGGAAGAGTATAGTTATGGACGTTGTGGTAGTATTGCCTCGTTTCCAAACTATTTTTGATGCTATCTGGGTGTTCGAGGATCGACTGACCAAGTCAGCTCACCTCCTACCAGTTAGGAGTACCTATTCCCTTAGCAAGATAAGCAAGTTGTATGTTAGGG